>BQNB010007159.1:0-94549 GCA_026074375.1 Tanacetum coccineum | reverse complement strand
TCTTGTGTAACACTCTCACCATACGAGTAAGATCCCCTAGAAAAACATGTTGAGCCATTCCTGTCTTTTTCATACCATATGTCTATTTTGTTACATATTTACATTTTAGCATACCCTATAGATTAAGCCTAACTAATCAAAGTTGCTAGTTTCTTTTATGTAAAGTTTTGTATTTCCTGTGTCAAAGTGAAATTTTTTATCTCTCTTATGGTCGGGAAATTGCACAATGCAATGGGAAAATTTGTAGCTCGTGTATTTTGCTACTTTCGCGATTATGTATTATGTCCGAAGATGAAGTGCTGAAGGAAAAATTATCCGGAAAATTTATGATTGTGAAGACGATGAAATTGTATCGAGGTTTATGTTATAAAAATGGAAAAATAGAAAATATATCAAAAAAGATAAGGAAGTTTTATAGTCGGTTCGTTAAACTTAAACCGATGAAATTCTTAGAAGGATCGATTATTCGTGGATTAAAAGTCAACGATGTATAGTTTTTTATTAAGTGACCGATATCACCACTTTTGTAAAAGTATGTAATTTTAGGATGTAAGGGAAGTTGACTGTTATGGGAACGCCAACTTAGGTTGTCTTTGTCATCTCTATGATCGAGGCGTTTGTATATATTTCGAGTCTTTACCATGGAACAGTCGGGGAAAAGTTACTTGCAACTACCTTATTTGTTCAAGCTTAATATATATGTTTTGTGAATTTTATTTAACAACAATTTACTTCCCATTCCTAGCAATTAACCTTAGGTTTTACTCGAACGAGGTTGGAGTGAGTCATGCATGTCTATTCCGTCGTTACGGCCATGTATGCGTGATTTAGGCTCCTTGTTGGTTTACGACTTTTGGTGAAAACTAGAAGGTCCCTATCCTATATCATTCTTCATCCTAACCTTTGGTTAAGCTCGAATGAAGATGTGTTCGAACACATATGTCTATTCCGTCGTTACGGCCGTGTATGTGTGTTTCAGCTGCCTTATTGGGGTGGTACTATCGGTGAAAGATTGTTAGAATGATTAACCCTTAGCCTTATATAAAAACCCAATTTACCTTTTGACTTGTCTCTCCTTAGCTCTAGTGGTGGAGATGTGTATCCTTGCCAAGCTTATGATACGCAGCTAATCATGACCGAGCAATTGAGCGTACCACTTAAATGTTACACCCTAGATTAGTTGAATGATCCGAGTGATTTCATTTCCATATTTCGTAAGGTGCTTTGTCTTGTAGAGGTGATTAAAACAAAAGAAGTGCTTAAACGGAAAAATCCTTGACTTCGGTTAGGATACATTTTCAATATAAATCTAGAGTCTACTTGAGGACAAGTAGGATTCAAGTAGGGGGATATTTAATGACATCAAATAACGTCACATTTATATCATTATTTATCCCAAACAAACTAACTACTTTTGTATAATTATTGCAAGAATGTGTACTTAAATGCTTAAAAGTGTTGTTTGCAGTAATTGATGAGTGATTTGTGAAGACATGCTAAAAGGCGCATATTTTGGAGCTAAAATGAAGACATTTGAAGATTACCCATTTCTGACCAATACGCCATCTCCCGGAAAAGAGACACGACGTGTCAGCGCCAAGATTTCACAAGAAAATGCGTATTCACAATTCCTAATACGGCGTATCTACCTTCTACCATACGCCGTATCCATGAAGATAATAATTCAGATATACGAAAATATTATTATTTTAGGAATGTATATTGTATTGATTGTAAACTTTGAGCGCACTCCAAGGGTACACCCCAATATGCCGTATTAACCTAGCTCAATACGGCATATCCAGCATTTTTCAGAGGTTATAAATAGAAGACTCAAAAACGAGTTTTCAGTGTGCAAAATAATATTCTTTATACCATACATATAAAAGACGATTTTCTAAAGAAAAGAAGAGCAACAAAGGTCAAGCATCGATCACGATTCGATAGAAGACACTGTGTAATTTCCTTACTCTTATAATCATTTAATTTTTGGTAACGTTCGGTAAAACGTTTAGTTTACCTTGGTTAATTGATCACACTTGTATAATTACAATGGTTATGGGCTAATAACCTTGGGTATTAGCCATCTTAATGAAGATTTAATGTTTGGTTTGTTTTAAAATTGATTTTCTTAATTTATCATTGAAAGTTTAATTATTTTTATCACATGATACTTGTTTACATGTTTTGAATATGCGACCTATTATTTAACTGGGTCTAGTTACGCCTAACAAACGAGCTAGATATTGGGATAGCTCTCCATATTGTGTTTTATATTACTGGACCAATAGGATCACAAGTAACGTCCTGTCTTTGTCTTTAAATTAAGAGCTTAGTTGGACCGGCAAGTGACCCGTAATGTTTCAACAAGTCTGTTCTTGATTAATTGATAAAGATTTGAATTGTGGACTACCAGTATACAAAATACCATCAAACATGAAGTGGGTAGAGTCCTGATGGGCTAGGGTTTATCAAGATTACCATTTCTATAATCCCTAGGTAGATTAAAATTAAACTAAAGGATGCTTTATGCGGATGCGTTAATTGTGACAAGATTCAACGTGTTTAGGTCTTAGGATTATGTCCCGCCTAAGTCTTAAGAATGATATGTCACTTCGAGATAAGAAATCATTGCACTAAATAAACAAAACAACATTTAATCGGATTTAATATGGCTAATACAGTTTTCTATTATTTGGCTTGTACAGCTCTTTTATCTTCTAATTGTTTTCTTGCATGTTTATTGTGTTTAGAATTATTTATTGTCACCATAAAACCTATGCCAGTCTCTCACGCTGAAAACCCCCCGTATCCGTTAAAAGTGTATATAGCATAGGTTTAACAAGTAATTGGAATTTACATAACTAGAGTAATTAAAATACTGATAGATTATAAGGTTAACCACCTCGCTCTTAGTGTTCAACACCCTACTTACCACGAAACTTCACCCGATCGGGTACACTGTCCGTTAAAGTGTTGTTTTAGGATAAGTCGGCTAAATATAAATTTAAAACTTGGTAATCAATAAATTGACCCTACACGATAGCACATCTGTTGCCTTAACGAAATATTAAATAGACGACGGGTTCATGTAATTCGTTCATGACTTAGGAAATACTTACACAGATCATCACAAGTGTGACAAAGCAATAGGATTAGGAGAAGCAATCTAAGGAGTAGTGCATGATTAAGTAAATATGTTTGCTTATCATATAAGTTATCACTGAAGTAGTTTAGATTTATTTTATTATTATTAGTTTAATTAGTAAAAACAAACCAACCTCTCAAACTATGATTTTACTTGCTTTCTATAAAATAAAAATACAAAAAGAATCTTCTCTCAACCCCGTAGACCTTTGTTAGATCTTTCTCGAGCTATCCCAACCTATTCCCCTAGAGAATGATAACAACCCTCGAGTCTTGCCTATATTACACTACAACGATTAGGTGCATTGCCTATGGAGTTGTAAAACTTTTTGTTGAAGTCTAACGACAACCGCATCAAGTTTTTGGCACACTTGAGTGGGGAATAGTTAGGTTTTGACCATTGTTTAACTTAAGTCTACTCGCTTGAATCCTTTCAAGTGTGATTTTATTTTCAGTATATTAGCTTTCTTGTAGTCCATCTTTTCTTTTTGCCTTTTGTTTGTAACTCTTTTATTCACCATCATGATGTATGAAAGACCACCTACCACACCCTTTCCAAACCCACCACGAAACACAACCTTCCTATTCTAAAGATATACCTTGGTGCTCCAACAACGTCAAGATGAATCTATCTACGATGTGTGGACTCGTTATAAAAGCTTAATCTAAATAGTCCCTCATCACGACCTCAATTTATGGTCCATTACTTAATTCTTTTATGATCATGTCGACGACTATACCTAATGGACCTTGACTTTGCAGCAGACATGAACCTTAGGGAATTAAGTGGTGAAGAAGCATGGGAAGCCATAGAAAATTTTGCCCAAGTCCAAAAAGAATGGGACAACCCACCAAACATTATTTCTGAATAAGTATTAGCAAATTTAAAGGCTCAAGCAAAAAGATTATTTGGAAATAAGAAGGTTTAGGTTGAGATGCATAGGGGTATAGCATGGGATAAGGTGGAAAATCCGAGCCCACAAAGTACCCTACAAGTCCTCCATCATTTGAGGAATACACATCGCCCATGACTTACCCGGAAGAAGTAGAAGAGACTATAGGAACACCGATAGAGGTAGAACCTTTGGACAAAACACAACTAGAGGATTTAGGCTTGAATACTTATAATCATGACCTTCCTCTTAGTCCTAGGGAAGTTCCTAGTTTTTATGAACCAGAGCCTCAACCACAACCCTTACCGAATTTTCCATCCGTAAATGTAAGTCTTGGAGACAAAAGAGGCCCCGAACCATCCATCAAACGACATAGTCCGGATTGTTTTAGGACAAAGCTAGTAGACAATTTGACCATTCTTACACCGCCTTCACCTCATGTGGTGTCTTTCCACCCTAAGGATAAGTATTGCTATTATCACCCATGCATTGATAATCCTAAGAAACATTATGGATTTAAACCATGATTATTAGGACAAAGTGGATCCCTAGGTGTTGATTTTTCAAATATGGAGATGATAGAAAATGATTGGGAATTAGAATCTAAGAAAGTTTATTTTCTAGGAAGAGGAATTAATTCACCCGTAAAGGCCAAAATAAGTAGAGAAGGTTAGGAAAAAAGAAACACACCATTTGAAGCATATAATTCAACAACCAATTTTTCAGCATGTGACCCCTTCTCACAACAATGGTGTGCACCGTTACTATCACCCGCACTTGCTTGTTCTTCACCTACTCATCTAGTTACCAAATGAAGCTTGAGAAGGTAACTAAATTAATTTTGACTCTCATCAAGAGAGAAGACTATATAGCCTCAAAGCTCAACTTGAACAACAACAAGACGACATGATTAGAAAAATTAATCTTTTGTGGAAGGCCGTTTCTGAAAAGCTTGATGACACACCCGCTCGTAACACTGCTGGAAACCCCACGGCTCAAATGAATTTCGCGTCCACCAACTACCCTACAAAAGAAAAACTTTAAGGCAATGGAATCAAAAGCCCATCAAAGTTACTCTCCCTAAAATATCTGTCTCAATCATCCTTGGCAGAACAAAATAGAAACCCTTCATCTCCAAAAACATGTACATTTCGTTAATTCAATCATTATTCTAAACAAGGAAGATAAAGCTAAAGAAAGTACAACATATGTGGCAATACCTGGGAGTATCAAGGATCACGAGATTGACAGTTGAAAGCGAAGAAGAGTCGAGCGGCAGAAACCGAAGAGAAGAGGGAAGAAATCCGAAAATGTGACATTTTCCCCACTATGAAGGAATTAGGGTATCACGAATGGCTCTTGAAAAATCCTCGACCCTCATGGGTAAAGGCCAAGATTAGGACCAGGAACCTGAATAACATAAATTTTTCTTGCATGATTGGTCACTTTGATAAAAATCAAGCATATTTAGATGTAGAATCGCCAGTAAATGTAATGTCCAGACTTCGTTATAATTGGATCATGAGTAGTAGGTTGGAACCCAGAAGGAAACCGTCAAACCCTAAGAAAATTTACAATTTTATAGGGAGAGTTGGGGGGTTAAAAGTTTTTATTGTATAACTTCAATAGAATGCGATTTCATGGTGCCTCAATGAGGATAACAATAGTGGTCCTTAGATCATGACCTTGGTTCAGTGGTATTCGGAAAACTGTTCGTGGAAGCGACCGGGCTCGTGTACGACATGAAGGAAGGAAAAGTCATGTTTGAAAAAGATAAGGCAAAGATCGTGTTTAAAATACCTCACAAAATGGAAATGTTCAAACACATAGATTTTATGGACATAAAAACCGATCACATACCTCCTTTTGTTATAGAAAGTGACGATGATAACAGTAAAAAAAACCACTACTCGGATAACTTAGATTTAAGACCCGAATACAACTATGATGAAAATGTATGTAGAGCCATTCGAAGCTTGATAGCCATTAAGGTTAGAAGAACAAAGGAGAAGTCACGTAAGGATATGTAACTTCGAGTCTAGCTACAAGACTTGTTAAATAAAGAAAAGCGCTTTTTGGGAGGCAACCCAATATTTATTTTCCCGCATTTGGGAGTGTCTTGTGTTTTAATTCTTTATCGTTTATTCTTTTATGTTTGAATTATTTTGTAATCATGCTTTATTTTGTTTTTAACTTCGTCTTATTAACAATCAAAGGTATTTTGCATAAAATAATTGTAGGGGAAAATATCTGGTTTATAAGAACCAATTCAAACATATGAAATAAATTGTTTAAATTAATTCGTGTCAGTTTTGAGTCATATGATTGTACTGATTAATCTCAGGTTTTATGCAGTATTTTCTACAGGATATAACTAATAAAATTGCGTGCAGAAAATTTTTCAATAAAAACGAAGAAGAAATCTTCACAGTGGCTGGAGACGGCCTCAAGAGTTATCCTGACGTCGTCACACCCGCAGCCATGTGAAAATTCGAAATTTTGATAAGAAGAAGCTTGGAAGTTCTTAAGAAGTTTCATTAGACAATTCTTGCAGGACGATTTAACCAGTTGTCACATGTTTCTTCTCCATTATTGAGCAAACCAATGGAGTACTAGTTTCTTTTACTTGTTTTTTTTCCTTTATTCGTTTTACGAGTACTTTTTAAGAACATTAAGGACATTGTTCAACTTAAGTGTAGGGGGAAATGAGCCATAAAAACTATTCCTTAAATTGCCATTTGTTTTGTCCTTAAAATGATGGATAATATATCGAAACATAGCATAAAAGGAAATTTTAACCAAAATTTAAAATTTTTTATAACACATACCGACGAAAATCAAGTATTAATTGTGTCTCATGGATAGGAATTTATATGACTAGCACAAAAACCCTCAAAATCCCACCCCAAAAATGTGAGGTTCGCCTTTAGATCTATAGGAATTCGGGTATCCATTTTTGATACCCGAGATAGTTTATACCTTTAGCTTTCTCGAGTTAAGGTTCTAAAGCAGTCATATATGTATATTCCGTCGTTACGGATGTGTACGTGTGGTCTTTGTCGCCTTTTCTAGAGCATTGGTATCGGTATTAATTTATATGAGTGTACCGATAGTATATTAAATTCTAGAACTTGTTTTTGTGATGTATTCCGAGACCGCATAGTGAGAATTAAGATTTGCTAAATGATACTAACTCCGTCCCAAAATAAGTGTTCAGTTTGACTTTTCATAGTCAAACTGGTTCAACTTTAACCTTAACAATTTTTGTGTGTGTTATATAATACTTGATGCAAAATATATAAATGAATTGGGTTTTAAGTGTATTTTCATTGGCATAATTTTCTTCAAGTATTATATAACACAAAAAAATATATTTAAGGTCAAAGTTGAACCAGTTTGACTCTAAAAAGTCAAACTGAACACTTATTTTGAGACGGAGGGAGTAAGAGGCACTAGGAATAACCTATGTTTTAAACCTGTAATTGTTATGATGGTCAATTTTTAGTGTAAGACTCCCCTAGTACAACCCTCTGAGCCTATCCTTTTCACGGTTCTTGTAATTTTCTAGTTAAGCCAGACTATTAATGAAGAACATTGTTAACCCTTAAACCAATTGTTACACCCAAATCGCCTTAGCCTACCTTGTATGTACTCGCTTTTAGTACATTATTGTTTTTAACCCAAGTTAATTATTTGAGTACACGGTTGCTAAGTCCTTATCCTTGTAAATACAGTTTTGGGACAATTGGGATTCATGGTAATATTTATTTCACAGAAAAATGAGGAAGAAAAGTTAAGTCAATACCCTCATATGTTTGTCAAATGATCGACATGTTATGTTGATCCACCTCAAATCGGGTCATTAGTTAGATTGTAATTATGAGTTTTAAAACTTAAGTGTAGGGGTGCATTTATAAGCCCCAAGTGATGTATTATGTTCAAAAAAATGAGATTGATGTAGAGTTGTGTAGAGTTTGTATATCTTTGTCCGAGTCTTTGGCTTACCAACCCAATCAACGTGTATTCTTATAAATAATTAGCTAACCCTTTCACCCCCAGATTCACCAAAAAGCCACCCTAAATATTTCCCACCCATTTCCGTTTCCGTTTATGTTATCTTACACCTACACCCCACAACCCTTTAAAAGACCTCTTTGATAGTAATGACTATTACTTGCGCCTAGCGGTGGAGGTTTGATCCTTTACCAAGCCTATGGTAATTTATATGCTATGACAGGTAATGAGTGTTAATTTTCCATTTCCCATAATTGTTATAATTTATTATACGCCCAAAAGAAAGAGAGAATCCAAACACTTATATGAGGTGCTAGTATATACTTTCCGTGCTTTTAATTACTAGGTCTAGGAGGTTGTGTTGTAAACTGCTTTTAAAGAGTAGGTTAAATGCCCCCAATATTGCTATTGTCCAGGTAGAAAAGCCTATATTCTTAAGGACAAGCAAATCCAAGGTGTAAGGGTATTTGATGAGGTGTCATTTTATACACTTTTTCAGGGTCATTTAACCCCCTAAATCATGCAAATATGCCCAGATTATGTGTTTAATCATTTGTTTTCATGTTTTTAGCACTTAGATGACATTTGGGGGAAATACACATGACTTGGACTCATTTAGAGAAGAAACGGACAAGACTACGACTGATGTGCTGTCGTGTAGGGTTAATTTATTGATTACCAAGTTTTAAATTTATATTTAGCCGACTTATCCTAAAACAACACTTTAACAGGCATTGTACCCGATCGGGTGGAGTTTCGTGGTAAGTAAAGTGTCGAACACTAAGAGCGAGGTCGTTAACCTTATATTCTTTCAGTATTTTAATTACTTTAATTACTTGTTAAACCTATACTATATGCGCTTCTAATGATATGGGGGGTTTTCAGCCTGAGAGACTGACACAGGTTTTATGGTCCCTAAGTATTTTATCAGCTTTTAGGTCGTCTTTAGGGCCTCAAAACCCTATTGTAACTGACCTTAATCCATGTTTTAATCAAGTAAGATTGTTTATCTTTATTAACTCTGTAGAAGTATCAAATCACTTAACAACTAATTAAGAAAGAAAGTTTAGAGAGAAAAAGGAGGGTTGTAGCACTTAGTGAGAGAAAAAAAGGAAAATGCAATATTATGGTAACAAATGAAACAACACCTTCCCTCTAATAAGCATGGAGAGGGCGCTATATATACCATGCATAGGTCCGGTCAACATAAGGATAACTTATATTGACCTGGTTAGCTTGGTAAGTTTCTAAATATTACGCTACGAGCTATACTATTACAACTTTGGAAGTGACCAAGTCTTTTCTTGATTCCTAACAATCTCCCCCTAAGGGAGGTCACTCCAATTTACAATAAATCTTAAGTTAATTTCTATGAATGTTTTCAATTTAGCTCGTAGTCGTGTTATCTTGTTCTTTATCTTGTGAATCTTGATGTAGTAATCTTTAGACTTTTAGGCTTTAGCTTGTATCTTGTTCTTGACTTATATGTGATCTTTTAAGCTTCTGAGTTCCATCAACCAAGCATAATCTCTTTTCGCCCATCTTTCAATCTTTGCTTCTAGTAATTTATGACTTCTAGACTGACATGCTCAAAGTTCTTGATGTTTAAATGAGAATTGTAACATCTTCTTGGGATATCTTTAACTTTAACACTTCGTCACTTTACGGAGGACTTGCGTTATCAACTTAATACTTCGTCACTTCAAGAAAGACGTACGGTATCAGAGTAGCGGAAGTCTTGAAACACATACTTGAGCTTTTATGATGTTGTTACTTATGTCGGTCAAGTATGAGCATGTGGTATTGGCTTCTACATGTCATCTGGAAACTGCTACCACCGTCAGGAAATCTGCATGAAAGGGTTAGTGATAAACAACATATATTGACGAAAGTAGCTTTGTCACGTCATCGAATACGGTTGTAACAACCACGGTTCCCTGTTAATCAGTATAAATAATGCCTGTGATCAGGTAGAATTCCGAAGAATCTCCTTGACAGTGTTTCACAGCTGCACTAGCCGTTCTCATTATCAGAGCATCTCAAAGCAGACAACATGGTAAGAGTGAAATGGTAAGTTACTATCTTTCCGATTAAGCTGTCAATTCGTGTTTGGCTTTCCTATGTCCATATACCCTTGTGAGGTTTCCCATGGATATAAGATTGAAAATTGATTTATAAAATCAGTCAGTGTGTTAAGATGCAAACGGTTTTTATAACACACCAACAGTTTTAACTTTTTCAAAATTCATACGTCAATTCATAAGCTGGACTGAATTGATATCCAGTATCGTAAGTTCAATCCGTGTAGGATCTCACAAGTCACCTACCAAGAGCTTGTTTTATGTTGGCTCACGCAGGATTTCAATCTTAACTGTGAATACTTTAGTATCACTCGAATGTTCTGGAAAAATCGCAAGGATAATGCGTAGGACTCTTGATATAATTCTTGTTTTCAAATTATGTGAATTAGCAAGCATATTTTGGATAAGTGTCCTAATGAGATTTATGGATGATCTCTTTTACGGCTCTAGACTTGATAGTGCACTGTTTTTGTAATCGGAGGTTGGAGCAGAGTGCCACCTTTTCAATACCAACTAACTCGGAGTGAGAAAGTCGATAGAAATGTGTGTAATCTCCGTAAGAAATGAAACAAGAATCTTTTGGGACACCTTGGGTGGCTAAGGAGGGTTGTACATTGCGTTACTAGGTCCAAGATGACTGTCTTCAATACCAGACAACAGCTTAGTGTTTCTGACAGTTTAAGTATTGACCCAGTTTCTGCCTAAGTGTATAGAGGGATTTTTTATTTTCACCCTTTATCCTTATAATTTTTTTCATTCTTCAACCCCTTAAGTACTTACCGAGACTTCACGACTAGTACCTTGTTGGGTTTGTTTCAGTACTAGCTCCATTTCAGTCGGTACTATTCCCTTATTCTCACTTTTACTCCTTTTTTATATCATACCTATGGACTTCTACACTAACTAGTGAAATGTCCCTGGGTATATCCCTCTGGTTCTGGCTAGATCGTTGGAACGAATACCTAATCCTAAACACCTTATAACTCCAAGTAATTACAAACATGGTCGGTCTTTTGGTATTATTCTCAGCCTTAAAACCATTCAAAATTGCCCCTCTCAACATGTGCATCGATATTCGAAAATGTTTAGCACATGAAGGGTGAAACTTGCACTTGAGTTCATTAAAATCAACTTCCTGTAGCCATATATTTTAATCACATTTTCTCCCCTTATAAAAAATGTCAAATCTTTTGATATTTTAGATATCAATTAATTCAAATATTAATGGTTTCAGGGATCAAAATGTTTCTAGAAAATTCATACTCAAACACTATTCTATATTGGGGGGGGGGGCCACCCCTATATTTATATTAGCATATTAGTTAAACTAATATTCTCAAATTCACAAGATAAGATTGTGAGATTGGACCTGACGATTAAACGGTATGCGTCATAAGTTTGTAGTCCATCTCGAGTTCCCTTGCACTAACTAATCTCTCCAGTTTTTTGATAATTTCCCTTTCTCGCAGCTGCTTATCAATTAACTCAATTATAAGACCTGATCTCTTTTGGTCAACAGCCCTCCACTTTCTCTTTGGCATCTCCGTGTTGTAATCCAGACGAAAGTCAAGTACTATGTGATAAATCTCGTCACGAACAGACTTGTGTGTGTCATCCGAGAACTTGTACAGCTTATCAGCTCGCAAAACTCTTTTCTGTTTGTTTAGGTCTTCATAAACAATTCCTGGTGGATCGTATGATGGAGTGTAGGGTTCTTGATATTCAATTAGACAAGTTCTTCTAAGGTTTGGTGATGTTAAGCTTCTTCTGGTAACTCTCTACACCAAGCTGTAAGTCTTCAACACGTCTCTTGAGGATTAGACTTCTTGTGAACATACGAAGGGCCACAATAAAGTCAACAATAACGTTCCTATCGAGGTAGAATAGCTTGTGTTGAACAGCAAGAAGAAGCATATCTTTAATGTCGTTCAGGTGTAGATCAACAAAGTCACCTTCTTTAAACGTATAAAGCTGTTGATCAGATCTTTTCACCACAATCTCTTCTAAGTGACCATATCCGTGCAATTTCTTTACACTTACACTCTTCATACCAAGAATCGCCTTAGTAGAGTAAACATTTTGCTTGAAAAATTTGTTTACCTGAGATCGATACCACAATTTGCGTCTTTCACCCTAATGCTTGATTCCCATTAACACATCTTTGTCATACGCATGCTTGATGGTACTCCAAAGTGTAGGGACCATGTCTTCAATTCCTTTGATCTCATACCGAGCAGCCTTTGTCTTCGTAATGGATGTGGTGTATGTTACCTCTGGATCAGAAGTCTTCAAGTATTCCTAATCATTGTTGAATAAGTAATCAGCAGCACCGGTTCGATGACTTTAGGGACCTTGTAAAGGAAGAGGCTTGGATGGATCAAACGGGTAACGATCTCCTTCGGAGCTATTCCAATAATGCTTGTCCATTTAATGCATTGAAATCACTCTTGGAAGTTGTAAATGAAGCTTGATACTGCTGTAGCAACGGCCTATTTAAACTGATTTGAAGGCATGTCTTACAAGATTTCTTGAGTAAGATTTCAATCTTGACGTCCATTCAATTTGTACTTGAGAAGTCAATATTTTTTTGGGGGGGGTGGTGGGGTGTGGGGGGGGGTGGGGGGGGGTTGAAATAAGTGGCCATGAGGTCATTGATGTGAGAGGATCCTTAAGTAGCAAAGACCTTCTGATTGAACAAAGCTGTTACGGGTGTCATTTACAATGACGCTTGTTCCATTCAGGATCAGGAGTAGGAGGCCTTGGAGGTTGCTTAAACCATTCTGGATTCAGAGTCTTTTAAGTCTTGGTTTGTGTTGGACTTGTGGTAGATTATCATACGAGTACATCATCACAGCCTCATCCATTTAATTCACTCGTAATAGGTTCTTCAACTGGTTCCTTTGCCGGAGCAGACTTACCAGTTTTAGAGCCTTTGGTCGGAGTTTTTCCTTTTGTGGTTTCCTTGGTGGAGGATGGCCTCTTAGAAGATTCAGACTCTTTAGTTCTTCTCCTCTTGGTCTTCTTACCCTGGTTTGGTTCAACTGAAGGGTCTTCATCATCATCATCATCATCATGCTTCCTTTTGTGGTCTTTCACTGTGTCAGCGACTCCCTTATCCATTGCGTTTTCATCTTCAATCAATGCTTCCTTGAGTGCATGGTACAATCGATGATTGGCAGGATTGTTTTTAAAAGACTTGTTTGCATGCATGGATTGGTAGAGAGCGTTTTTAGATCATATTATTCAAGAGCCGCCTTGTCAGTAGACATGATGGTAAACTATGGGTTCTTTTGACTCTCAGCTTGTTCCCTCTTAATCCTGAGAATCTTTAACGGACTTTTCTCAGATTCTTGTTCAGCTGTTGGTGTCGGTTTCTTGGTTAATTCAGGAAGATGTTGTAGAGAATATTTATGAATGAGATCTGCTGTGTGTTTTTGCAATTCCTTTTGAAATACATCTCCGACTTTGGTATCAAGATAACTATCAACAACTGTTGGAAACATTAGGACTGTGTTGATCCCAATGAACAGATCTTGAATCCTTAGGCTTGTGAAGGTTTAGTAACTTGGATAAATCACAAAGGCACTATAGGGATTGATACTTTGAGTGTATTGATAAACTATGCATCGGACATCTAGTTTAGACCACTAACGAAAATTATTAGTAATGAATGTTTAACACACAGAAATATAACCAAAACAATAAGCTCTATTTTATATTAATACGGGGACAATCCAAAACTCTTTTTGATATTTTTGTTTTTTTGGGTTTTAAACTTGAAGCTATGAAAAAACTATGAAGATGATATATCTTGATATATGCCTTAGGGTTCCTTTTATACACCAAGGAAAACCTAATGGGCTTACAAAACGCGTATAATGATAATGCATATCTATTCCTAATTTCACTCATGCATATCATAATAGCGGTACTAACTATACAAGACTAACAGCACTAAGTATTCACTAATCTAGTACTGACTATACCTTGGCTGTATAACACAATGTACTGGCAGCACTAACTACTTATAGCTAGCAGTACTAATAACTTAGACTATTATATTTAAACTTCAACAGCAACACAATCTTGAACCAGCGGTATTAACTTCCAAAACTAACTGTAGTAACTTCAAAAGCCTTCAATTCCCAACAGATTTTGCTCATCCAAACAAGTCGAAAAATACATATGAATTATGTATCTCGAAATTTTTTCATGAGATCATTATACATTTGTTTGAAAACATTTTTAAGTTGTATTAACAATGCATAATAACAATTTTATTATGTTCTAACGTGAGTGATTTGAAAATAAAATTGGGGTTTTTGTTCGAAATCAATTTTTTGACAAACTAACTAATGCATGCAAATCCTATGTCTACGGGAGGCATATTAGTTATATATTGTAACCTAATAGTCCTAATTATACAAAATTGAATGAAAAATGAAAAATCCCTAATTTTAATTTTTAGTGTTCATCATGAACCCTAGACTCAAATTGAAAGAAAATAGATGAAATGACTTACAATTGATGATGTTGATGATGTTATGAATGATTGTAGGTGTTGATTTTATCTTCAATTAGTGTTTTAATGGGTGATTTTGAGTTTTTGGGTTGTTTTAGTCGTGTTCGTCGCTGCAGAGAAGAAGGGGTGTGTTTGGTTTAGTGATTTGAAAGTTTTTGACTAAGTGTAAAATATAGAAGTTTTTTAATGGCGGTCCCATATAGTCAGGCGGTCCCAAATATATTGAGGGGCCTCCGAGGATATGGGGGCGCCCTCAGTGAAGGAATTTGGACTTGGTTTTGACTAAAATTTACAAGGAAGAGTGACATTTTAATTTGCATTTTGCGAATTAAAAGTACTTAAAGTGCTTCGGATGAAGTATTTTAAGTTGTCATGACATGGAATGGAACTCAGACTAGAATTGAGACAGAAGAAAGAGAAGCGGACTAGTACGATTTATGGAATGTGTTCCATCATTCCTAAACCAAGACGTAGATAGTTAAACGATTCACATTTAAGGGGTTTCGTAAGAATGTCGGCGATGTTGTCGACGGACGGCACTTTTTCGATTGAGATATGTCCTTTCTGGACATTATCACGAAGAAAGTGGTCACGTATTTCAATGTGTTTAGTACGAGATTGTTGCACCGGATTTTTGCTAAGGACAATCACTCCTTTATTGTCGCACATGATCGGGACATCGTCGAGTCGAACGTCGTAGTCGATAAGAGATTGTATCATCCATAATGCTTGTTGACATGTTGTGATAACCGGTAATATTTCTAGGGTTAAATATTATAAAATATTGTAGTTTTGTATTTTGAAGTCTTTCGATTCTGACAGTTTTCCTGATAAAAGCTGAAAAGTTGACTTCTGTTGACTATTTTGCGTAAAATTGGTTTTATTTTAGTCGGGAGTTTGATGGGGAATTGAGTTCGTGAATGGATCATTTATGATTCGTGTTCCTATTTTAGAATGGATTTGAGGTTTCAGTGCTTTCCGAGAAGTTTTCTTGCGTTTAGCGAAAATTGTCACGCAGCGCGTACCGGCACGACAGTTTAATTAAATATGGAGGTTTATGAGGTTGAGAATGTATTAATGGGTTTATATATTTAATAAATTCATAATATTGAAATAATGTTGATTTAAATGGTGAATCGTGAGTGTGAGATTTAAAAGTTATCAGAAAAATGGTTGTTTTCGTGAAATTCGATAAAAGACCGTTACGGTCGTAAAAAGGTGAAATTTTGGTCAAATGCGTAGTTGTCAAAACCTATTTTGAGGTTGAAAGTGTTTTCAAATTGATGATCAAGGTTCGATCAAGTTTTGTTGAAAATTTGTATTTTTCGGTCCGGATTCGGCCGGCAACCACTCAATTTGGATTTTGAGCAAATTAAAAGAGTTAGGTGTCGAGTGAATAACTCAGGTTTATGGAAAAATGATTTTGGACGCAATAGAAATATTAACTAAGTTCGGTTGGCATTTTAAAGATATAAAAATTTGGTTTTAAGTGAGCCCGACACGAAAAGTTAAACCCGAACCCTTCCTTGAATTCCATTTATGCGTGTGCAAGCAAAGGGAACAACAAGGCCAAATTTTAGCTAAGTTGTCCACCCTTTGTACCTATTTATGCTTTCATCCACCTCATTTCTTCACATACATGCATCTTCCAAAAATTTGAAAACAAAATTTCCTCTATCACCTTTTCCTTTGTGGTTTGACGAGCACACACACACACACACACATAAACATATGGTTTTGAAGATTTAACAAGAGCGGGGTTATAAGAATAGATAGTGGGTCATTATTGGTTGAACACAAGTTGTTGCATAAGGTTTTTGGGTCATCCTCTCCACGTCTAAAACTCGAACTGAACTAATTATTTCATAAGTTTTTCTAAAACTAAAATTTTATTGTACTTCTAAGCTTCTTATGGTATGTTAATACTAGTTGTACAAGTTGATCATCAAAAAAGGTTAAGTCTTGATGTTTAAAAAGGGGTGTCTATTCGTGCGTTATATAAACAAAAGAATAAGGGTTTGAGTTTAAACATAATGGTTGTTGTGGTAATTTTTCTTTTCATCTAAGTGCTTATTTTCGAGCTTATGGCTTATTCTACAAGCTCATAGAGCTTATTTGATTTCGTTGGACTTCCGAAGTGGGCTTGGCCTGTCGGTTTGGTTAGCGGGCTCGGTGTGGGCTCGGTTGGCTAACCGAGGCCCAACCGAGGGTCCGTTTGGTTTGGTGAGGCCCAACCGAGGGTCCATTTGGTTTGGTTAGGACCAACGAGGGTCCGTTTGGTTTGAGTTCGGCCCAATAAGAGTGTGTTTGGTTGTTCAGCCCATTAAGGGTTCGTTCGTTTTGTCTCGGCCCAACACCGAGTGGGCTTCGGCCCATTTAAGGGTGCGTTGTTTATTTCGGTTTGAGTGCCAAAATGGGCTCGGCCCAATTGGTTTTGGCTTATTGATTTCAAGCTTATTTAGTTTCGGCTTATACTATAAGCTTATGGCTTAACTAGGTTTTGGTCTATGTATATAAATTACGATATTATAGCTTATTATTCGGCTTAATGGGCCTAAGGCCCATTGGGTTTCGATTTGTATGTTGGACTTATGTAAAAAAAGATATGGATTAAGTTATGATATCGGGCTAAGTATTTAAGACCATAATAGGCCTTAGGGCCCAATATAAAGTAAATGGACTAATGGATTTAAGTTGGATTAAGAGGGATTTTGTTTGAGTTGTCGAATATAAAGGGATTATTTTTGTTCCGGTTTGATAAATCATGTTGAAAGTATTGATGTTTTCGGAAAATGTCGGGTTTGTGAAAAGTGTTTTGGTTTAAGGTTTAAGACGTTGGGAAAAGTCATAAAGACGTACGGGTCATGCCGAATTTTCAAAGGAATTCTATACTTAGAAATTTTGCTAAAAAGGGGTAAAATTTTAGTGTTTTAATAATAAATAGTTATTTTTACTTGAAACTTTAATACAAGGCGAACGATGTAAATTCTCAAAAACTTTTCTATATATATATTTAATATTTATAACCATTGTGTCGATTTCATTTGGAGAAGTAAAAGATAAGTTTTATGGGAGATTTAGTGTCGAAATAAAAGCCGTTGGACATATTTAATGACGAGACGTTGTACCCCGTTAGCTCCATAATAAAACAAAAATAATAATAAAATATTATTATTTTATTTAAATGATCAAGTATTTATGTAGGTATATATATAATTTTATTTACTATATATATATAAATACTTATATATTTATTAATATACTAGATAATTATATACTATATATTATATATATTATATATATATATATACTATATGTATTATATTTGTATATATTATCGTATCGATTACGGGAATGTGGATTATTCATCTTTGGTTTTTGAGCTCTTGCTCGTTCTTTTGTCAGTTCTTCGTGGAGTATTTTGGTCGGTTGTACCGTTTAACGAATTGAGGTGTTGAGCTTTGTTGTATTGATGTCACACTTTGCCCAAGTGTTTTTGAGTCGTTTTCGCGTAATTACCATACAACCATAAAATGAGATAAAGCGTTGATAATGAGATAAAGTCTTGGTAACAAGACGACGGTTTTTGTAATGAGATTAATGGTATGAGATAAACGGTTTTGGAAGGGATATAGATTGAATTGGATTTTAAAATGATAAAATGTGGATTTTGCGTGAGTTAAGGCGAACACTTGTACAATAAGATAATTTTGTGCATGTATTGATATAGTGAGTATATATTAGGTCGTTGTTTTTTTTTTTTTTTTTTTAATGGGTCTTCATTGTGCGCTTGCGTAGAGATTGATTGTATTCTGCTTTATTGAGATTGTGCGGTTGCTTTGATTTCTGATTGAGGTGAGTTCTCGTAGCTCCACTTTTTACTATTTTTCTGTTGGGGGAAAATGATACTCAATGGTTTTGAATTTATTTTGTATTGATCTGTGTCAGAAAATGTGGTTTTGATTTTTGGGGGCAAGTTATGTGCTTATGACTGCCTATGTGGAATATATGTGATGAAGATTGTTTTTTTTTTTTTTTTTTTTAGGATCAGATGGGTACGCACTACCAGTGTTGTGGAGATTAATTGATCGGATGGGTACACTAAACCAGTATTTGTGTGTTATTGAGTGGATGCGGTACGCCTACCCAGGTTTGTGTGTGGGTCCTGCCTAACTTTTAGTGCTCTAGCCGGTAGACCCTTTAGGTGCGTAAGTGACATATGGTTATTGATTAGCGGTGATGCTAGAGTTGTTTGCATATATTCACTGTCATATAGCACTATTGTCCACTATTGAAGTATTGGCACAGCTTTTGGGTTTAAGGTCAAACCTACGAGCTCACCAACATTATTGTTGACGTTTTCGAGTATCATTTTCAGGTGTGCCAAATCAAAGGTATGTGATTGGTGTTGGAAGAGAAAAGATGTAACCCAAGGGGACTAGGTAGAGATGGACGTGGTTTTGGAATTATGTTAAGTTTTTAACCTGTAAAGTTTGTAAACTTTAAATTTTATGAATGTAAATTATAAAGTGTATGATCTTGTATCTTGTGCGATGAATGGTATCGTCGCATCCCGTGTTTCCGCCATTGACGGGGTGTGACACATGCCTTTTCGGTGCTTACGTATTCGGCTTCGGTAGTGGATATAGCAAGAGCGGTTTGTTTCTTCGAGAACCAAGATGTCAAACTGTATCCCATAAACGTACAAATACCGCTAGTGCTCTTTCGGTCCACATAATCTCCCGCATGATCATAGTCGGCATATACTACTGTTTCTATGTCGGTCCCCTTAGGATACCATAATCCTAAGTGCGTAGTGCCTTTAATGTATCGGAAGATACGCTTAACCGCTTCAAGGTGAGAGGTTTTGGGAGCCTCTTGGAAGCGGGCACAAAGGCAGACACTAAATATGATATCGGGCCTACTTGCCGTTAGGTATAATAAACTACCTATCATGCCTCGATATTTTGTACTATCTATCGACTCACACTCTTCATCTTTCGTGAGTTTGGTATCGGAGGACATAAGGGTTTTAATTGGTTTAGATTCTTCTAAGCTAAATTTCTTGTTTTTCTTTTAATATATTTTGGGATTTGAGTAAGATAAATACCATCTTCCATTGTTGGCTTTATTGTAGTCCATGTAGGTTGTTAGTTCACCTATCATGCTCATCTCGAACTCGTCATGCATGATTTTGGCAAATTCATCACACGTGTCTTGACAAGTTGAGCCAAATATAATGTCGTCGACATATGTTTGAACGATGATAAGGTTTGAACTTTTCTTCTTAGTAAAAAGAGTGTTATCTACCATTCCTATTTTATATTCATGTTTAATAAGAAAAAAGCTTTTAATCTCTCATATCAAGCTTGGGTGCTTGTTAAGTCGATTAAAGCTTTTTTTAGTTTATAAACATGATTCGATTTTTCAAAGTCAATGAATCCTGGAGGTTATGCCATGTATACCTCCTCATTGATAAGACCGTTCAGGAATGCACTTTTTACATCCGATTGGAATAGCTTAAAATCTAAAGCACGGGCATAAGCTAATAGAATCCTAATTGACTCAAGTCTGGCAACTGGGGCATAAGTTTCATCATAATCGATGCCATCTTATTGATTATAGCCTTGAGCGACTAACCTAGCCTTATTTTAAGAAACAATATCGTTCTCGTCTAACTTATTTCTAACTATCCACTTAGTTCCTATGATTGGCATATTCCTAGGTTATGGAACTAACTCCTAAACGTCGTTAGCAACGAACTGATTTAATTCTTCTTGCATAGCGACTATCCAACTTTCATCTCCTAAGGCTTCATTCACATTATTAGGTTCTATAGTTGATATAAAACAAAAGATGTTACTTTGGTTTTGGGCTTGTGATCTAATGTTCTGGGTTAAGGTTTCCTTTGATTTTCTAATGATGGTTCATAGATTCCTTAATATTGACTATTCGTCAATCTCTAAAGTTTCATCTCACTGTGTTATTTTTTTGGTTTTTTCTGTTTGGTAACCTTAATTGCTTCTTCATCATCTAAGTCATCATCCACCAAGGGTGATGTTTAGAGGGCTGAAAGAGTCTCGTCGCATGTCACATTGAAGTGAGTCTTTGATTTTCAGTATGTTTATTTAAGGATGATGTAGGCTTTACTATTTTGCGAGTAACCTAAAAAGACATTCGTATGACTTTGGGGTCTACTTTGTAAGAGTAGTATTTAGTGTTTATAATTCGTGAAGCACTTGCCTTCTAACACACTCTAAAGATATTTAGAGTAGGTTTCCTACCTGCTTAGAGTTTGTAAAGGTGTTTTTCCTAAGATGGCTCTAATTAGGATTTGGTTGAGAATTTATGTTGAAGTGTCTATTGTGTTACACCAAAAATTTTATGGTAACGATTGCTCATTCAACATAGTCCTACTCATTTCTTGAAGTGTCTTACTTTTCCTTTCAATCACGCCATTTGATTGAGGAGTGCGTGGAGCTGAGAAGTTATGTGTAATTCCATTGGCATTACAAAACTCTCCAAATTGCACCTCATTATCAAATTCCCTACCGTGGTCGGTTCTTATTGACACTATTATACAACCTAATTGGTTTTGAATTTTCTTACTAAATATTTCAAATTGATCGAAGGCTTCGGTTTTGTCCTTAAGGAATCTAGTCCAAGTATACCTAGAGTAGTCATCTACTATGACAAAGGTGTAGCGGTTTCCTCCATAACTTCGTATGGCGGATGGACCGAAGAGACCCATATGAAGGAGTTCTAAGCATCTAGTCGGTGAGACTATATTCTCAGCCTTATGACTAGTGTGAGCTTGTTTTCTAATTTTGCAAGTATCACAGAAGTGTTGATCAAACTTAAGCTTAGGTAAGTTTCTAACTAATTCCTTAGATGCTAACGATTGAATGAGACGCATATTTACATGACCTAATCTCCTATGCCACAACGTGGAATTTTCATCAATCGTTGCTATATAAATTTTTTAGTCTTTAGGCTTATTTCCTAATTTCATCACATATAAGCCTTTCTTCCTAATACCATACTATGTTCCTTCCATCCTTAGTTGATAATCACTATCATGTTTAGAGAAAGTTACTCTACACTTATTATTCAACATATTTGTCCTATACTTAGCAAGTTGAATCTTAAGTTATCTACATGTTCTACATTATCTATTTTGAGAGAGTCATTCGAAATCGTACCTTTTCCAATGATGTTACCGCGAAGATTGCTACTAAAAATAACATTACCTTCGTTGTATGCCTTGTAGCTTAAGAAGAGCTTTCGGTTACCCATCATGTGTTTGGAGCATCTGCTATCCTTTATCCACTATCACTAAAGTAAGAGGATTCAGAACATACCTCACTTGATGCTTGAGCTACGAGACACGTTTCGTTTTTGACCTTCTCATCATCTTTTTCACCGCTATCACTCTAATAGCATCCGACAAAAGCTCTATGGTTCTTGTCTTTCAGTGCTTTTGGACATTCTCCAATAAGATGATTCGGGTCGCCGCATATAAAGCATTTCTATCACTTTTACTGTTCTTGTCATCACGGCTTCTTTGGAATGTCTTTTTATCGTTCTTAGGTTGTCTCACGAATCTACCGCTTATCTTAAAGAACTTCTTGAAATCTCTTACCGCCATGGCGTACTCTTCGTCTTCACTTTCGAAAGTCAAACACTCTTCATCACTAGACTCTTTCTTAGCCTTTAAAACAAGATATTTCCTTTCAACTTTTTCTTTGACTATTTTAGAATCTTCCTTGATGATCATTTTGTGAACTTTATGGTTCTCGATAAGTTCATCAAGAGATAGCGACGTTAAGTCTTTCAACTGTTCAATCGCCATGACCTTTGCTCTCCATTTAGGGTGTAGAGCCCTAAAAAACTTCCTAACTTAATTCTTGCTAGAATAAGCTTCATTAAAAGCTTTTAGACTAGTAATAATAGTGTTAAATCTAGCAAAAGCACTATCTATAGATTCGTCTTTGAAAATGACAAATTGTTCATATTGTTAAACCAAAAGGCCGATCTTATTATCTTTGACTTTATTATTACCTTGATGGGTGATTAGAAAAGTTTTTCAAATTTCTTTTGCCGTGTTACCAAAAGTCTCTTTTTAAGATCATCACTTTGTTTTTCAAAAGAGATAACCTCATCTAACTTGGTTTCTGAATTTTGTTGAATAGGTTGAAAATTACCGTTAGTAATAACATGCCAAAGATCAAGATCTTTTGATTTAACATATGTCTCGAATATATTTTTCTAATACATAAAACTGTCACTTTCAAAAAGTGATGGTCTTTGCATGGATTGCCCTTCTAGATATTTACCGGAATCCAGATCGATCCAAGCTTTAAAATATAATATATTTTAAAAATCTTGAGTAACCCTGGCTTCTGATACCAATTATGGAAACTAGAAGGGGGGGTTGAATAGTTTACAAGTTCGTTTACGTTTTAAAAGTTTGCTTTCAAAATATTTAGATTCGAGTTGTATGTTTAACCAATTTACAATAAAAACAAGCAATATAACAATCTAAACTAAAGCTAAATAACAATGACAATAATATGAAGAGATAAGGAAAGGAACAATCAAACCAAGACGGCAAGATTTTATAGTGGTTTGGCTACGAAACACCTCTTTACCCTACTCCACTCCTCGAGTATCCTAATCGAGATTTCACTATGACAACAAACTCCCTTTAGGCAGAGAAAACCGTTTACATGTTGCTTATGTTATTTTCCGACACTAAGCTAAATGTCAAGTCCTAATCTTAGCTAGAACCAATCTACCACTTCATAATCAATACACAATTACTAGATCTACACTATCGGATTTACACACAATTCAAATCACACAAATACACAAGAATCTTACAATAGAGATTTGATACTTAAAAGAAGAGAGGAAAGATCACTAAATAACAATTCGTTTCTTGGCGAATATGAATGTTCTTCTCTTGCACTTGAATGAGGAAGAAGAGATGAGAAGAAGAGATTAGATCACTTGAAACAAGATCTAAGGATGTTAGTGATCAAGAGATTTAGAGAGAGAAAGTTATCCGAAAATTCCGTGCTATGATGTATGTTTTTCTGTAGGGAATGGAGCAACATTTATCGGCATGAAAACCCAGCGATCACTGGGGGCGATCCTGGCGGTCCTAGATATATCTGGCCGAATAACCCATGTGGAAAATAATTCCTAGCGAAGAGATACTCAGCGCTTATGATATAAGTGAAGAGTTTGATGATTTGACAAATTTATATCAGTAAAGACCGACACATGTGGCATTAGGAGAATGAGTATGAGGATATATCATTTCCCTTTTGGTATTGGTCGGGTTGAGTTGACTCGAAACACTTTCCCCCAAAAAAACTGAAATTGTAACATACAATCATTATGCTATATCAGTAATAGTTTGTTACTTATTTGATAAAATGATTGATGAGGTTTTATGCATTGAAGATGCACCTTGGTAACTGCTAACCCACTCAATTTTTAGCCTTTTTTTTATTTTACCCATTTTGACTCATCACAGATTCAACTTACCTGTAATCAACCTATTTGTAAGTTAATATGTCGTGTCTCCTGTCTCACTCTCACCTCTACTTTATGGGCTTCATCCCATAACTTCCAGTATGCAGTTATTTAGTGTTTATCCTTTTGCAGGCTCCACACTGGTTGACCTATGATTTCCCTCCACATGTGAGGGAAAAGCTTAAACGCCAATGGGGTTCTGACTGGAAAGGTCAAGCACAAAAATGGTGAGTCAATCATATACACACAATTTCACTTTTACATCTATTTTTTGATGTCAGTTTCAGTTTCTTATACAACACCAACTCACTAAACCACCCTGCAGGTTCTTGTTTAAGCTCACTGGAAAAGATGAAGAAATTAACCTCTTGGGTGATGGCACCGAGAAACCCGAGTTTGGAGAGTGGTCATGGATGTCACCAGAACAAGTGATTGAAGGTTTTGAAGTGGAACTTTTGCAATCTTTTACCTTAAATTAACCCAGTTTGTCCCAGAAAGATGCGATTGTCGAACTCCTGCGACGTTACTGAATATCATTTTATGTGCCTAGGACTTTATCATGGGTTGTTCAAGAACAGCCTGTCTCAACTGAAGAAAAGTTATCTGAAGACTTTCTCTCTCCTCATCATGTCAGTGGGAAGAACGTCAATCCTGCCAATTCTCGACTTAATAATGATCCGTTACTATCGTTTAGTTTGTCTTGATCGTTTTGATTTGTGCTGTCCTCTCCTGTTGATAAAAGAAGATACTGATTTGTTGAGTTATTTTGGATAACACTGGTCATGATCGTAGTATCTGTGTATGGAATCGGTGTAATGCTAATAAATCATTTTGTGTAGAAGAAAGCTTGGAAAATATGTCGGAGTTGATGTGTCAAATTTTAAGTGATTAAGTATTTAATACAAAGTTTCTTTATATAGCACTCTTTTATAGAGTAGACGTTTGATTCTATCTTTCATTGGAGATGTTAAATCTATAGAGAGGCAGTTGGTTCATGGACTCGTGAAATGATACTTTGTTGATTGTGTCAATCGTAAGTTTATTATTTGTTGAGTAATTGATGTGTGATTTTGTGAGATAATCTTATTGTAGGAGATGAAGATCATTTGTATTTCGAATAAAAGCAATATGATGACAGGTGTTTTCTGGATGATTGTCATTTATACTACGGTCCAATCCTAAAGCCTAAAGATAAATCCTACAACCAAAGCGAGCTGATAGAGGCGTTTAGTTCCAATATTATCATTCTCCTATGCTAGTATGCCAAACACATTGGTTCAATCGCTACTTTAATCTACGTGGGTTCATCCTTAATGATATGGTTCCCGTTGATTTAATACTCTCTGTATTGACGATTGTGCCTTTTATAAAAAAAGTTACACTTATTGACGATACCATAAATATTGCCCCTAGAACTTGTCGAATGAAAGAAGAAAATCTATTATGTTTGTGTGTTTTCATGATTTTATAATTTGTATAGCAATATTATTATTAGGCATTTTATATTCCGTCTAAACGATATATTTTAGTATTATTACTCTGTATTATTAAAAACGGTTCTTGATTGAGGTCCGTAAAAAAAAATTTATAATGAGAAACATTTTTTACGGACATTCGAAAACTGTTGAACTCTGTGTACCAAAAATGTATAGGTTCTAAAACACCCCATCTATACTGCAACGAATAATTAGACAAGCCGCAACAAAATACATGTCAGTCACATAAACCCACCAAAACTTCGATCGAGTGTCTATGTAGGCTTGAGCAGGAGTGATAAAACCGTTGTGTAAAATCCCGATCACCATAATGAATATAAAGAATATCTTATAGTTAACTATAACGTACTAACAATAATTATTCTATAATTCTATACTTATTGATATTATATGTATATGTATATATACATACAGACTATACTAATATTATACTCATATAGGGAATATCAAACACTCCCCTGATCGTAGATATAGTAGTATTATATATCACTCTTCGACTAGTATCTATATATATAATATATCATATATATATAGGGAGAAGCGATGCGTTCCTTAAGTCCGTCTTATTGTTCAAAGGCTTTTCACTCGAAAAAATAAAACCTGACCTTTGTAGATTGAGTAGTAGAACGCCACTTAATGTTTCTTGTAAACACATTAGAATTTATAGTATTATTACATTTGTTATTAAATTCAAAAGGGTATATATCAAATAACATTTTGATAGCTTTTATTTTGTAAATTTTTTTTGAATTGTAAATGTAACAAATTTTTTCGAACCTTTATAATTTTCGAAACGCAATAATTTTTTTATTTGATAATTTATTATTTTTGTTACTAGTAGTATATATGTATTCAAAAAAAATAAATGAGTGCAAATAATGTGTTTTGTTATTTAATGATTGTAAATTGTTCCGATGTTTTCTAGTGTACATTTGTTGAACTTAATTTGGTGTGGAATTACACATATGTTTTGCTGGTCACATGTCAGATGCCTGTTCTTTATATCTTCAAAATTTATATCAGACAATGAATTATATAGGACAAAAATTGTGTTATAAAATGAAAATAATTTCAAATTCAAATAACGCAAACAAAAAACATAAATACATAAACAAACTTTGATGAATCAATAACTAGGGTCACACATACTTGTTAGATACAATATAAATCGCCAACGTGATATCCAATGTTGTTCGCAAAATCATGTCGTGATACTACTGCTCGAATAAGACATGTATAAGAACTCCAGTAGTATGCACTGTTTCCTTTCTCTTCTACGAAAATTCATTAATCAGAACTGTCTGAAGTACCACTGTCAAGTGACATATATGCTGCGCCTTAAATGCAAGATATCAATTACATTTATGCACAAACTATCTCATTCCGCTACGGTACGCCGAACAGGATACATACTGACTGCAAACTAATATCACCTGAAGAGCATACACACCTGTAAAGAGAAGATAGTAGACAGATCATGTATTTCATAAATAATGTCACATGAAGTTTCATAGAAGCCTTTGATGTAAAGATGTTGTTTCTTGCAGCTCACGTGAAAATAATAGAGAGACTATCATTTTTATATCTCTAGTATTTGGTAAGCGCAAAATTTCGATGTCTTACATCAATTTAGATCTACGTCTATTGGTCCTTATGGTTCAAGATAAAGCAAAACACTTAGATGTTTCATTTGAGATCCATTGCTAAATAATTTTATTCAGACACTTAGATTTCGAACAGACGCAATCCTAATATTATTTAAGTCATTGACTGGTATGTCGCCACACTATTATGCTATGTAGGGATTATGGCGCCACATGTTGTTATAACAGCACTTTGATTATATGTGATCTTAGAGTTTGAGTGTGATTTTCTTGATGACTATGTATATGTTATGCACTAATTAAGATGTGCATAACTACACAACTAGTATAGAATAGCCTTTTTAATATTATGAATAGATCGATTCAATAAAGGTTTATAAGGTGTATACCATTCAATTCAGTAGAATATGAAAAGACAGCTAAAATCATTAATGATTCAAATATACTAACTCCTGTCTGTCACGGTGGATTAATATGTCAGTTGGATTATTGCGTTCATCTTGATAAAAACTTATGACTGCTGCTAAATATAGATTAATTACATCGAGTAACACATGTAGGTAACTTCATCTTTCTTTCTGGTCTTTATCTCTGATTATGAAATTAAACTAAATATCATAGCGTCTGATTTTTGATCGAAAGTATACTGGGATCACCCCACCATGAAGTATTGTGTGGCGATGTCAGTCCTCATCAACATGAAGTTAATAAGATAGTTGTGCATGTATCTGGCAACATTTAGTCTTTAGACGTTTAAACACCGAATAAAACTTCCTAGACACCACCACTGATGTGTTGGATGAAGGATTTTTAAAAGACGCTCATATTCTCGGTGGTTCGCTGCTCTGTGATGGTTAGGGTTATGAGGATAAAGCTCGTCGGTGGTTACTTAGAGGCTAGGTTCTATCGTGATAGGGGATGATGTACTAAGTGTGCTAGAGAGTTATAAAGGTTTGGGGGACCGGAGAGCGACTATAAATTTTATAACTGCTTTCAATCGGCTTATCCGACAATATATGTAGGTATTTAAAAAATAAATTGTTGTAAAGTACCTATTGCTATGACCGAGATAATATGGTCACTATTTATACTTTCTATTTTGCTAAGATAAATAGTATAGATAAACAAATAGCCATGCTATTTACATACAATGACAGGCTTGAAAACACCCCTTTTATTCTATTTTTGACCCATTTAAACCAACCTAGCATCCTAGCACCTCTATGACCTCACCACCATGTCACCAAGCAGCCACCCAAGCACCTTACAAGCACCTCCATCACCACCCTTGCTCACCAAGTTTGCAAATTCACCTCCTTGTCACCCCTTTCTAGCCGCGGCTACACCAACACCACACAACCCATATGGCTGCCTTAGTCACCACTCTACATCCCTTGGTCCTTACTCCAAGCGAAAGACTTGGCCTCCAAGGTGTTTCGCACCTATAAATAGCCACACCTTTCACCACTTCAAATCACACCTCAAAAATTCATCACCACTCAAATGGAGTTTTAACTCAGACCAAGGAGGATTAAGTGAAGTCCCTAAGATCAGAATAGAAGCCAAGAATCAAGAGAAGAAAGCCCTTGAAATCGTTTCTAGGCGTACAAACCCAAAAACCCTCATTCGACCCATTTTAGCTCAAGTAAGCTTAAAATCTTGTTCAATAAGCTCATAATCTGTTTTAGAATGTTCATAATACTCTTAAGATCATATATAAACTCTTGTTTGAAGCCTTGAATCCTCAAACCCATGTGTTTTTGACTAAAACCCTAAAAATGACTCGTTTTGATTTTCTAGCTAACGAATCCTTTTTCTAAACTTTTGTTACGTTAGAACATCTTATTTTAGCTTATTCTAATAAGCTATAACCTGCAAATATCATTTGGAACCCTAAAATAAGCTTGCATGGCTTTTTGGACTTGATTTGTAAATCATTTCCATGCAAGGGGTAT
The DNA here is from genome assembly GCA_026074375.1 of Tanacetum coccineum. Lineage (NCBI taxonomy): Eukaryota > Viridiplantae > Streptophyta > Magnoliopsida > Asterales > Asteraceae > Tanacetum > Tanacetum coccineum. The sequence goes on along the minus strand of BQNB010007159.1, from coordinate 65,294 downwards.
ATATCGTAACTTTCTGAAATTTATAACTAGAGGGGCTGAAAATGTCATTAATGGCAATTATTCCAAAGTTATAACTTATAAGGTACCTTTTCTTTGACCAAGTTTCAAAGTTAAAGGTTTAATTATATATACTTTATATCATAAAGGTCTAAACTTGTAAGAGTTTATAAATCAAGGGAATATATATTGCCATTTTCAAACTTAAAAATTAAATATAATCTTACATTTTTTATAACAAGGGATTACAACTACAATGCCACCTTAATGCATCATTTATGCTCATATTCATCAAAGAATAAATTGGTGCTAAAAAGGCTTTGACAAGATTCGAACCTTGGTCTATGCACCCACAACATATGCATTTACAACTAATGCCACCTCATGCAACATAAATGCCACATAATCATCAAAGAATGCCACCTTACCATAATTTAATCCACGTCATCACCTTTTAAAGACACCTAAGCATTTTTTAATCCACATAGGCAGCCAAGAAAGCCACCTAAGCATTTTGTAATCCACCTCATGCAACATAAATGCCACATAATCATCAAAGAATGCCACCTTACCATAATTTAATCCACGTCATCACCTTTTAAAGACACCTAAGCATTTTTTTAATCCACATAGGCAGCCAAGAAAGCCACCTAAGCATTTTTATGTGTCCACGTGTGCATTAATTTTGCCACATATGCAGCATGAGTGGAAATCCTGGAAATAAATTGGTGCTAAAAAGGCTTTGACAAGATTCGAACCTTGGTCTATGCACCCACAACATATGCATTTACCACTAGACCACAATGGTTGTTGTGGAATGTTTTAAAAAAATAAAATAGATAAGGTTTAAGTTTAAAAAACGTGTTATTTTTAATTTAAATGTATAATTCTGTTTTTATGTCTATATTTAATATAAAACCTACAATTAATGATATGGTTTAATGAAAGTCAAAGGCATTCAAAAAATTCAATTACAATTTATTAAGAAAATGATTCATGAGAGAGAACAATTAAGCCATAACTTTAATGGTAAATCAATTCTTTACAAAGAAAACTGGCGATTCCTGTTTTTAATTCAAATGTTTTTATGTCTGCATTTAATATAAAACCTACAATTAATGATATGGTTTAATGAAAGTCAAAGGCATTCAAAAAATTCAGTTACAATTTATTAAGAAAATGATTCATGAGAGAGAACAATTAAGCCATCACTTTAATGGTAAATCAATTCTTTCCAAAGAAAACTGGCGATTCCTAATTCCGCACCACCACCATACGATGATTGAAACTAGGTTTATGAAAATATATTTGATCTACAATCTTTGCCCTAAACAAGAGGTGAGTTTTATGTCTCTTTTTTTTCTTTATTTTATGTTTTATGCAAAATATTGATCACGGCTATTTTTTTATTAGGAATATGAATCGAAAGTTATTTACCAGAAAAAGGGTGGAGTTTAAAAAGGTATTATCACTATACATCTCTTTAATCACTCCTCAATTCAATCCCCTCACCTTTGATTCACAATAATCTACATAGAAAATTCAGGTAGTAGATTGTAGGTGAACAACTTGGACAAATACATGTATATTCGTGTAGAGATATGATTTTTGCATTTATTTTGTGTGATATGTCTAATTGAATCATCATGTAATAGGTGTCGTCATTGTTATCTGTGAATTTATAGCATTCAGTATAAAAATCACGTTTTGGAAAACCGTGCCCACCAATTGATTCTCAGTATCAAGAAGAACAGTTGGCCCATGAGAGTCAAGTGTTTCATATATATAATCTCTTTTGTAATTGTCCCCCTAATTCACAAGCAGTTATGTAAGTTCACTTAAAACCTAATATTGATTTCTTTTAATTATTTAATTTATGAAAGTGTTAGATATGTTTAAGGTTAGAGGTGCAACCAGATAATCATATCGAGTATCTGATGAAAGGTTTAAGGAATCTAGGTCCTTTGTTTGTTGTATTGGATGCTAAGTATGTTTTTTCACTGCCACACACATACACATACAGTTGTGATTTAATTGATATTGTTTATGATGTTTTACAGCTAGCCGTGGTTATTTTATTGGATCCTTCATTCGATTGCCATATTAGGAGAGTGTGTTGATGTGGCTTTGGATCATAATCCTATCGATTTTTTGAGTCGCTGCAAGGTTGGAGGTTTCATCTGTGAATTTTTGCAAATTAGTTTTGTTAAATGTTTTCTTGCGGATTGGTTATCCTTTTGGGATTTTGTTTTCAGGATGAGCATGGTGGACATGGTTGAGGACCTGGCAGGCAAGTAAAGTTCAGTCATGTTAATTGGCTAATCAACATTTAAATTTATCATGTCCAAGGAGCTTCTCCATTTAAATGTATCAACATTTAATTGACTGATCAACATGAAGGAGCGTCTAAGGTATGTTAATAAAAAATAAGTTTTGTTTATAAAATATTTATGGGCTCTAAAGTTAGCAATCCAACATCTATAACTTTTTAAGGCATGTATGTCAATATGTGCAGTGATGATTGTGACTAAATATATGTCAATAAGGCATGGTAGGCTGATAAAAAAATTCATTCTCATTCATGATTTATCATCACATCAAGGTATTTATTTTGATTGCTTAAGTTTGGATTTATTTACTAGATAAAGTTATGTTTTTTTATATATGATTTTGGGTGATTGGTTTTCAGTTAATCTTATACATGTTTCAGTAATTGATAGTGATACATATTCTAAGTGTATGAACACCAAGTGTTTGATGAAATGCCTAAAGAAATTTAATTACAAAAAACTTTTCATTTGATTATAACTTAAGCTGGGATTTTTTAAAAGCTACTGCAAATGAAGGTATAGGGGTTTGACTAAATTTAACATTGACCACGTATTTACTTTTTATATGTAACATGTTGGTGTTTTTGAATGTAGTTTTTCGTATAATAAAGTTGCATATTGAGTGCTTGATGAAAATGCTTAATGTAATGGCTGCAACAGGTTGATCCTACTAAGGCAACGATATTATAGCTCCAAGAACACCTTGGATTGAAATAGAAAGTTTAGATACGAACAAAATTCCACAACATGATCATTTATTTTGTTGTTATTGCAGGATTTAAACTATTTTGATTCATTTTAGGATCTAAAGCAAAGTTAGAAGAGCACAACAGGTCATGTAATGAGCGGTATGTATTGAGTTTTCTCCGAACCAAATAACCTGGTTTATACAGATGTTTATCAAATATTAAATACTCATTTTGATGGTTTTTCTAGGAAATAGTGCTTACATAATTACTTGCAACAAAGGAACAAGCTAAGAGGTATATAACGATTCTTAGTTAAAACATCATTCATCTATCGGTTCTTGATACTCTTATTTTTGTCTCCTACGATTTTAAATCCATTTTTTTATTTGAGGGGTTAGTAGGAAAACTTGATGCTATATCAAAAGGTTGTCAAATGGGACAAAAATAACTTACTTTTGTTCCTTTTAACGCTTCAATATGTATGCACAACTTCCTTCTTTAAATAACTTACTTTTGTTGCCTGAAGCACCAAGTAACCAAATCAGATACTATTTATTGTTTGATTAATATTTTTCCCCATTTCATGGTTCTATAAATATCGTATTATTTGTTAAAGTGCTGCATATTTTACTGCCAATAACGATGTGGGCTCGAGCCCTAATAATGCTTTCTCCAAACCAGATCCTCATGCGCATGACAAGACCAGTCCTCCTGGTCCTTTTGATGGTGACAAGGTACAATTTCATGTCCACAATACAGATGTATGAGTGTCTTAAGGCATCAGATGAATCCCCAGATGAACCATTGGAGTCAGACCAAGCTCTTCTTTAAAAAGGTAATACTTTCTTCCAAATGAACCATTGGAGTCAGATTAAAATCTTTATTTCAAAATATGACGAAAATGGATTATCATATATGAGAGAAATCTTACATGCTTCTTCCTGTTATTGGAAGGTAAGCTTCAAAATAATGTCCGCATAAACACTAAAGGGTCTGTTTGGGATTGCATTTAATGTTTGAATTTCCTTATGTTAAAACATTCATATTTTAATTCAATGTGATGTTTAACTTATATATTACTGTTTTACTAAATAGGTAATACCAAAGAATCAAGTGGTTGTGGTTGTAGGCGAGTCTGATACTAGAAACACAACACAACCGCCTCAGGTAACATTTCGAACACGAATACTATATTGGTTAAATGTTGCATCTTTATTTTATCGGTAACATTTGTAGTATTTTATTTTTGCAGTATTTGCACAAAGATGGTTATACGAAAAATGGTATGGTTGGTTGTACTCAATCAAGACGTTTGGCAGCAGTGAGTGTTGCCAAAAGAGTCGTTGAATAGATGGCAAAGGAGCTTGGAATGATGGTTTGTTAACTATTCGTTTTGAAGACGTCACTAGACATGACACTAAGTCAGACTAAAGAACGCTAACTTTATATTTGCATAATACTATTAACTGTTCAAGGTATTAAAGTGTTCTTTTACAATGTTTTGTTTGTAGTATATGGAGATGGTGTCCTTCTACGTGAAAAGTTAAAAGATGAAAATCTTGACAAGTATAGGTAAGTTTTTCATTGAAGTTGCTAAATAGTAGGCAAGTCGAGTAGTTAGGATTAGGCTTGGTAAATTTTTACAGTATTAAAGTGTATTTCTCTTTTACTGACCTTAAAACCTGATACTATTTATAATTGACGAAATGGGTGGACACTAGGTGTGGATTTTCGTAGTCATAAAAGGAACAATTTAGTGGGTATAAAAATAGGTTCTGAGATACCAATAACGAGTCGAATCTTTGTGCAACTCTGTGTGGGCCGCTGCAGGTAAACAACCAGAACTCGAGAATCATGTTGGAGTTGGTGGTTACGGTTATCCTGCTTTCATACCATTGAACATAAAGAATGGTGCATACGCCCTGCTTAAAAGTGCTTTTGAACGAGAGCAAATCATGTAAGTATTTATCTTTCTAAATGACTTTTGTTATTCAAATAAGGGAGACCAATTTTAATGTTTACCCTATGAATAGCAAGTTTTGAAAGTCATGTCTGGGCAATCCAATGTTTATTTTCTGCGTAAATAGGTAAGGGAAGAAACACTATACATTGATGTGTAGTAGTTTTTTTGTGATCAAATTTGCCACTCATTTACCTACAGTAGGATTACCAAAAAAATAAATTTTTAGTATTTGTAGTCTTGATTTAGGGTGCGTTTGGTTTGGACTCTTGAATCAATATCCCTGCCATGAGATTTTCATTGTCACAGTTTACAGGGGCTATTTTAATCAATATATAATTAAGATGCCGGAAGTCGTAAGCAATACTCTTGGAAATCAAGTTTGAGTAAACTTATTTAGTTCAAATTGTAGCACTAATTGGTTTATATTGTGCATCAGGAGATACTTTTACAGATGGATCAGTCAAATGCACCATGACTTCTATGACTGCTTCAGAACCGGTTGTGTCATTAGCCGTGTCACCATTTTCTAAAGATTCAGGAAACAAGTATGTATTCCCGCCAACCTTGAGGGCGTTTAGTGATTGGTGGGTTTATATAAGTTACTAATATTGTATATATCTACAATTTTGTTTTCAAATTCAAAAAAGTAACCAAGAAGGGAATGGTTGCCCAAGTTATTTGAATGGGTTTGATAGGTTGTAAGGGGCATATTTATGATGCATGCAACATTGCAATCTACTAAATCATTTATTCAAAAACTTAATTCACTATTGTATTCATAAACCATAAATAATTCACAAATCGTTTAATATAAAAAGTCATCTGTGGAAAAATAAGAGGCCGTGTTCAACCCGACCTACATCTGGTATCTTAAAGTATAAGTATATATAACTCATATAGTAGTTCATATTGTTAGGGGGTCAACATGACCCGACCCGGCTGTTTGGCTTGTACCAAAAATGGCAGTTTTGCAAGTTTACTTGCTATGTTTGCAGCTTTGTGAATTGTTTTGTGTTTCTTACATATCATGTATTTCTACAGGTGCGGTTATTGCTTGAGGAAATCCTTTGGGATAAGAAATATGACATGGATCTCTACCGCTGCAAAGATGTTTTGAGTATTTTCAACCTTGTTGAAATTCACTCGGTGCAGGTAAACTCTCATACAAACATTTTTTTTGTCGTTGTTCAATTTTTTATAACATAATTAAACCGGAACAAAAAATATCATGAAGCTTAACTATTTGTTTAGTGTTGTTTCTTAGTTAAACAAAAAAAATACTGACCGGTTAAATTTGCAGGCTGTGTATTGCAATAAAGAAAATTAACTACAATGGGTGTATGGCATAGCGTGAACTTGGTCATTGCATATATTATGTATTGTAAAAACAAAATATACGTTGAATTTTAAAACGAGTGAGCATTCATTTCTATTCGTTGTTAACACATTCAATAAATATTTCTTTTTTTATTATTGATTCACTTTTACTTATTTTTTTGTAAACGATATTCTCAATACAAGCCCACCCATCCAGGGGTCGGTTTATTTTAGAACGAGTGAGCATTCATTTCTATTCGTTGTTAACACATTCAATAAATATTTCTTTTTTTTATTATTGATTCACATTTACTTAATTTTTTGTAAACGATATTCACAATACAATCCCGCCCATCAGAGGCCGGTTTTCTCTCATGGGAAACTATATGTCATTGTCTCAAGGATCAAGAGAGCATGAAGGGTTTGAAGATTCTATGTTGTGATAGAGATTGTAAATACACAAATTCAACGACAAACGTTGTGTATAAAGAAACTTTATTTCGGATTTGAACTAAAAGCGTATACTTTGTAATGACAAATACTTATATCAGATTACCACTCATTTGTTTTTGTTCTTTATTCACTCTATAAATATTATGCGATCTTCGAATTAATTAACCGTCACTTTATATATTCCTACGATACTCACAAGGCAAGCCCGCCCATCGGGCGGGCTTTGCAACTAGTATATATATATATATATATATATATATATATATATCGATTCCTGTTTTTAATTCAAATGTTTTTATGTCTGTATTTAATATAAAACCTACAATTAATGATATGGTTTAATGAAAGTCAAAGGCATTCAAAAAATTCAGTTACAATTTATTAAGAATAATGATTAGAAGTGGGGAGAAAACAATTAGCCATCACTTTAATTGTAATTCATTTCTTTCCAATGAAAACTGTGGCGATTCCTAATTCCTCACCACCACCATACATGATTTGAAAAACTAGTTTTTATGAAAATATATTGATTAACAATCTTTGCCCTGAACAAGCGGTGAGTTTTACGTTCTTTGTTTCTTTCTTTTTATGTTTTATGCAAAATAATGATAAGGTATTTTTTTTTATTAAGAATATGAATCGAAAGTTATTTTACTGGAAAAGAGTGGAGTTTTTTAAAAGGTTTATCATCATATAACATATCTTTAATCACTCCTCAATTCAATCCCCTCACCTTTGATTCACAATAATCTTCATAGAAAATTCAAGTAGTAGATTGTAGGTGAACAACTTGGACAAATACATGTATATTCGTGTAGAGATATGATTTTTGCATTTATTTTGTGTAATATGTCTAATTGAATCATCATGTAATAGGTGTCGTCATTGTTATCTTACATTATATATAACAGGATACAACAATGCCACCTCATACAACATAAATGCCACATAATCATCAAAGAATGCCACCTTACCATAATTTAATCCACGTCATCACCTTTTAAAGGACATCCTAATCAATTTTTTAATCCACATAAGGCAACCAAGAAAGCCACCTAAGCATTTTTATGTGTCCACGTGTGCATTAATTTTGCCACGTATGCATGAGTGGAAATCTTGAAAATAAATTGGTGCTAAAAAGGCTTTGACAAGATTCGAACCTTGGTCTATGCACCCACAACATATGCATTTACCACTAGACCACAATGGTAGTTTTGGATTGTTTTTAAAAAAATAAAAAAAAAAATAGATAATGGTTTAAGTTTAAAAGTGTTATTTTTAATTTCAATGATATATTATATATATTGAATTTTTATGAATTTTTACTCAATTTTGTTGTATTTTTTTATTTCATATAATGAATTTATTTAATGTATTGTATGTTTTAATAAATATTTTTTATATATATTTATTATGTTATATATAATATTTGTTATAATTTTTAATTTTATTATTGTATATATTATTTTTTTGAATTTTTTATTTTATTAATAATTGTTTTTTGTTTTTTTATATCATAATATATGGTTTTAATAATTATTTAAAATTTCGTTTATATAATACTATCAATATATTTAATTTTCTTAAACTCGAAATATTTAATTAATTTATAATTATTGCAATATTTTTTATATATTTATATATTTTTTTATGTATACTTCTGTTTTTATGTTTTGCATTAATATAAAACCTACAAATTAATGATATGTTTAATGAAAGTCAAAGGCATTCAAAAAATTGAAGAAAATGATTCATGAGAGAGAACAATTAAGCCATCACTTTAATGGTAAATCAATTATTTCCAAAGAAAACTAGCGATTCCTGTTTTTAATTCAAATGTATAATTCTGTTTTTATGTCTGCATTTAATATAAAACCTACAATTAATGATATGGTTTAAGAAGTCAAAGGCATTCAAAAATTCACGTTACTATTTATATGAAAATGATTCTGAGTTGAGAAAAATTATGCCATACTTTAATGGTAAAATAAATTCTTTCCAAAGAAACTGCGATTCCTAATTACCGCTACCTCCACCATATGGATGATTGAATAAAACTAATGGTTTATGAAATTAAATTGAGATCTACAATCTTTGCCCTGAAAAGAGGTGAGTTATACGTCTCTTTTTTTCTTTTTTTTTGGAGGCATCATCCTCAAAGTCGTCATCATCGAACAACGCAGCCAAGTCCTCCTCCATATCTATCATCGGAGCATCCATCTGCCCCTTTGCTACATCAATCACGAGAGCTATCACCTGCTCCTCCTCCGCCTCAACTACCAGCTCAGCGACCTCCTCAACGGCAGGCACAACTATCTGCTTGGCAATCTCGTCAACCGCAGGAACGACCATCTGCTCGTCCACCATAGCCTCAAGCTCTCTAAGTAAGTAAGCATCCGCCGCCAGTCACCCGTTGTTGTTGTTCAGATTACCAGCATACTCAGGTAACGGTGCAGGTGCAAAGAAATCGTATGCAGGATGTGGCTCATCAATAGGGAAATCAAACACGTGATCGAGTGACAACGGTTCGCCCATTATACTACAAAAGAAAAGAAATACTTATATTAGTAGCCATCATACATATTTTTACTCATATGCAAAAATTTATACTCATCACAAACTAGGATGGTTTTATAACATTGCATCAAATGCATAAAGAAGATTTTTATGTTTGTCGCGAGATGCGAAGATTAAATTATGTGTATATAACCATACATCACGGAATAGATGTCGTATGTATACATACTTATATAATTATTACTTATATCAAGTGTATCCCACTTGTTACGCACATAATATGCAATCAAATATACCACATAAGGCTTCTAAGGATCGGGAACGATGCGCGCGCGGATATCGAACAACGGTGAAGGACTCGTGAAAATTTTCCGAATACAGTTGTAGTCCAAGTATTGTAAAACGACTTAGTTCACTACAACTCGTGCTCTAATACCACTTTGTAACACCCCCAAAATGCGATACGCAACGGAATACAGTGATTGGGGTGCTACTTCATAATACATGCACACGAGTCCCAGTAAACGTTCAAAGATACGTTTATAAAACGCAATTTCATTTATTAGAAATATCAGAGTTACATAGGTCCCAATACCATTATAGAAATTATTTCTAAAAGTCACAACACGACTTGATTTCTAAAACACTTGTTTAGTTTATGACACAATTTCACCGAGGCACCGTCCTTGATATCCGCGTTCCGTCCCATCCAGCCATCAACAACAATTAACATGAGATACATGCTTAAAAAGTCAACAAAACGTTGAGTGAATTCATAGAGTTTATAATTAACACATAGAACGCATATTTTGGGTTTCACAAAACGTATAACGTTGGCTCGTAAGTCAAGTTATAAAAATAGAACACATTCATTCCCGTAGGACGAAATTATGTCCGAGAAGTATGCAACTTCTCCTAATATTAACCACAAAATGTCCGTTTGACAGGGTGGTCCCAACGGATTCAAACCCCGGACAAGGTTGTCAAACCCAATAGATCTATTTAATGCATTAGCATTCACCAACACATGGTAACTAACGGTCACACATCAAAAAGGCATATACTCAGTAGTGAAGGAATCATATTCAAGTATCAAAAACAGTTTGCGTTCAATTTCACAAAACAAGCAATATATCCCCCTCGTGGAGTTAAAAACATTGAAAACTTTAAAAAGGAGTTTAAGACCTCACCTAGATCAAAAGCCGATGATTTAACAATCGCAACAAATCCAATGAAAATCCAACGAACACATCACGACCTATAATTTATGTCGGTTGATTACAATACCGAAAAGTAACTCGAACGATGCGTACATCGTACAACAAAATCATATATATATTATATATAATAGAAATATATATAATTATAAATATATATATATATAAGTATATATATATTATATAAAGATATATATATATATAATATATAATAGGGATGTTTCTAGGACAACCACATTATGGCTAGAAAACCTAGAAAAACCAGAACCAAACAATGCCCTAAAAAAATCAAAACACAGATTGCCCTAATTTTCTTCAGACAAAAAATTAGTTTTTAGGCAAATATGGCCTCGATATAAAGTCTGTAAAAAACTCAAAAACCAACATATGCCCTAAATTTTCAGGCTAATAAAAGATTTTTTAGGGCATCCTGTTTAGTTTTTAGGGTCATCTGTTTGGTTTTATTTTTTGTTTTTTACAGAGAGTAAATCGAGGCCATATTTGCCGAAAAAACAATTTTAAGCCTGAAAAAATTAGGGACATCTGTTTGGGTTTTTTTTAGGGCATTTTGTTTGTTTATTTTCTTTCTGGGTTTTTTTTGGGGTTTTCCACCGAAATTAGGATTTCTCATGATCCCATCCCTATATATATATATATATATATATATATATAATAATATATATATATTATACTATATATAATATATAATATATATATATATATTATATATATATATATATATAATATATATATATATATAATAGTAATATATACATGTGAGAGAAATCCACTTTACGCGAACCTAAGTCCACATTCATACATGTGATGAGAAATTCACTTGCGCCTTAGATCCCAAAACCCCACAACATTGAGTTATAATTGTCCCTCACGTTTTATCATACGTGACTTTAATTGAAAACGTTATATTTTCGATAACTTTCTATTTTTAGAAAATTACTATTTTTTGAAAGTTACCATCTTTGGTAAGTTTAAATATCTAAGTATATTTTTAATACTTATCATTTTATTTATATCCATGTACTTAGTTAAAAATTATATAAGTCTTATATGACCCGTTGACTTTTTAAAGTCAACATTTGACTTTCTTTGACTTTTATACTTATATTTATTTTTACCCAAATCTGACCCGCGCCAAACGACTCGGAGTAAAAAGAGATTTTATGTGAAACGATATTCCGGACAACTTTTTAGTTTTAGTCAAGACCCGAAACTCGACGGAAAATGACGTAAATGCCCCTGCAAGAATCTGCTGTAACTTGTATTTTTAATAAAAACGCAGCAGTTTGACCATCGGTTTTGACCCGCTATATCACGTTTTCGTGACTATGACCAAAAAGAGATTTTATAGAAGACATCATTCCGGACAACTTTCGTGCTTCGCTGGAAGGCCGAAACAGACTCGAAAGTGCCCAAAATGGCTGTCGAAAATCAGATCAGCAAGCAATTTACTAAACATAGCTGTTTGCAATTTATAAGTTTTTCAAAACTTGTTTTCGCTCTAGTTTCTTCGTTATTAGGAGTTAGAAGCTCTACCTTATATCAAAACGATCGTCTCGGAAAGCTTTATCATATTTTTCAATCGAAAAATCAGATTTTACAAAATCTCGTGCCTCGAAATGCGCACCCTGTTTTCTGCTCGAAAATGCATTCTACAAAACGCGCCAATAATCATTTTTGACCCAAAAACTCATCAATAATACATTCAATATGGCCTATAATTTCATATCAATCTTGCTTTATTATCAATAACATATTATACTAGACGCCGCAAGTTTCAATAGATTTCATCACATATAATCAAATTGATAAAATAAACGAAACAAAACATAAAAGAATGCTCACAACGCTATAATAAGCAAAATCAATGATAAAAATCGTCTCCTTCGTCTTGGCCGAGACTCGAACCGAACCCAACAACCAAAACTGAACGTTTTTCAATTTAACCAAGCTTTCAAAAGTGATTATCTTGCTATTTTAAACACCCCTTCAACTCGAAATTGTTTGAAACTAACCCGGATCCTAACTCCAAAAATACCCATTGCATGTGTTATTTTATTGCGTAGATGTGTAGGAAATGAAGAGAGGATTCGGAAAATATAGGTTGATCGGATTGCATGTGACTTTTTCCGGCGACGCGGCGGTTTTCGGTGACCGAAAAACTTTTCCGGCGGTGGTGGAGTGGTGATGGTGGCCGGTTATGGTGAAACACACACACACACTTTTTGTTCTAGTAACTAATGGCAATATGTGTTAGAAGAATTCCTTATATAGTAGGAGTAAGAGTTTGGTCACTTGACACACTTGGTCCTCCCCTCTTTTCCATATTTAATTTTTGACACACTATACTTTTACTTAAATAAAAAAAACGACAACCGTGGCTCGGGTATTCACTTCCGAGATCATTTTATTTTCCGTCACACTTTTATTTTAGTTTCTATTATTTAATAAAACGTGTACATTTTAAAACACGAATCCGGCTCATGACAAGGAACAAAAATGGCGACATTCATAAAAATAATAAATTTACGATCTTAAAAATAATAACGAGATGCGTCAAAAAATTTTACGTTGCTTAAAACGTTTAACGAACATGCGGTCAAACGTCGACTCGCGAAACGTCAAAAATAAATATTTTTAAATTTCCATTCGTAATAAAATACGAAAATAATTATTTACAACAAATAAAATTTTAAATGTCGACGTTCACTCACATAATTTTGTAAAATAAATATTATGACGTCGAATTCGCGATCGTCAGACGCGTCGTGAAACTCGGGTTGTTACAATTTAACACTAGAACTAGGAAAGTAGAGGAGAACCTGCACATAACCTTTCTTGAAAACAAACCCAATGTTGCAGGGAGTTGACCAGATTGGCTCTTTGATATTGATTTACTAACAAACTCTATGAATTATGAGCCAGTTACTGCAGGGAATCAAACTAATAGGAATGCAAGTATCAAGGATAATGTTGATGAAATACCTACTCAACAATATATTCTGCTACCATTACTTTATGATAGTCCACAGAGCTCAGAGGATGCAGTTGCTGATGATGCTGGTAAAAAGACTAATGAAGAACCAGCAAATGAGGGTGAAAGAAATGGTCAAGAGAAGGAAGGATGAGCTTCAAATAAAGAAGGTGACCAGAATGTGCAAGATTTTAGAGCTAAATTGGATAATTTTCTTGTTCAACAGAAGGAAGGTTATGCTAACAGCACTAACAGAGTTTCTACTGTTAGTCCATCTGTTAGTGCTGCTGGGCAAAGTTTTGATAATGCTGATGATCTTCCAACTGATCCTCTTATGCCTGATTTAGAGGATACTGCTGATCTTCTAAATACTGGTATCTTTAGTGGTGCATATGATGATGAAGATGTGGGTGCAGAGGCTGACCTCAACTACTTGGAAACAACCATGAATGTCAGTCCTATTCCCACAACCAGAATTCACAAGGATCATCCTAAAAACCAGATCATTGGAGACATAAATTTAGCTACTCAAACAAGAAGGATGACTAAGATTTCTAAAGAACATGCTATGGTCAGTTACATCAAAAAGCAGAGGAGAACCAACCACAAGGATTATCAGAACTGCTTATTTGCCTGTTTTCTCTCACAAATAGAACCCAAGAAGGTGACACAAGCTTTGACAGATCCAAGCTAGATAGAGGCAATGCAGGATGAGTTGCTACAGTTTAGATTGCAGAAGTTTTGGAGATTGGTTAATTTACTCAAAGGCAAGCATGCCATTGGAACAAAATGGGTCTAAAGAAACAAGAAAGATAAGAGAGGTATAGTAGTTAGAAACAAAGCAAGACTGGTTACACAAGGTTACACCCAAGAAGAAGGAATTGATTATGATGAGATTTTTGCTCCTGTTGCAATGATAGAAGCAATCGGGTTATTTTTGGCCTATGCATCATTTATGGGGTTTATTGTACCAAATGAATGTGAAAAGTGCCTTTTTATATGGTACTATTGAAGAGGAGGTTTATGTGTTCCAACCTCCTAGTTTTGAAGATCCAACAGTTCCCTGACAAAGTTTATAAAGTAGTACAAAGGCTTTATATGGTTACATTCAAAGCTCCTAGAGCCTGGTCTTGACCCTTGTCTACCTACTTATTGAAAAATAGATTTACAAGAGGCACTATTGATAAGACTTTTTTCATCAAGAAGGACAAAGGTGATATCCTGTTAGTGCAGGTGTATGTTGATGACATCATCTTTGGATCTACAAAGAAGTCTTTATGTGTTGAGTTTAAGCAGAAGATGATGCACAAGAGATTCCTGATTAGTTCTATGGGGAGCTCACTTTCTTCTTAGGTTACTAGTAAAGTTAGAAAGATGATGGATGGAATCCCTTCATCAGCCAAGACAAGTATGTGGCTGATATATTGAAGAAGTTTGATTTTGTCATAATAAAGACAGCAAGCACTCCAATTAAGACTAACAAGGCATTACTCAAGGATGAAGAAGCTGAGGATGTGGATGTTCATTTATACAGATCAATGATTAGATCATTAATGTACTTGACAGCTTCTAGGCCTGACATAATGTTTGCTGTTTATACTTGTGCAAGGTTCCAAGTTACTCCTAAAGTATCACATCTTCATGTTGTGAAAAGGATCTTTAGATACTTGAAAGGTCAATCCAAATTGGGCCTTTGGTATCCTAGGGATTCACCATTTGACTTGGGATGTTTTCTGATACGTGATTATGTTGGAGCTAGCCTTGACAAGAAATCCACAATATGAGGTTGTCGATTTTCTTGTGGCATATGTTGTGATTTCATTGGCAGTGTAAAAAGCATACACTATAGTTGCGACTTTCTACTGAAGCAGAGTATGTTGCTGCTGCAAATTGTTGTGGATAGGTGTTGTAGATCCAAAATTAGATGCTTGATTATGGGTTCAATTTTATGAACACCAAGATTTACATTAATAATGAAAGCACCATTTGTATTGTGAAGAATCCAATGTTTCATTCTAAAACAACACACATTAAAATAAGGCACCATTTCATCAGAGATTCTTATGATAAGAGGCTCATTCAAGTGATTAAGATACATACAGATCACAATGTTGCAGATCTTCTCACAAAGGCATTTGATGTTAGCAGGTTTAACTTTCTGATTGCTAGCATTGGATTACTTAATCTCTGAAGATGTGTTTGTTAGACTAATGATTAATATGGTTTGGAGATAGTATTAGAGATAAATTTGGAAATAAAACTGGTAGTTATAAGGTATTGCTAGGCAGGATTTAGTATTGCTAAGTATAATTAATACTGCTAGTTATACTTAAGACTGCTAGTTCAAACTGTTAGTCATAATTAATACTGTAAAACAAGAAAATACTTTAGATTGTGTATTCTTGGTTTTGGACTAACATTAACAGGCTAAGCATATTGAGTACATGGTATTGAATGCTTTACCTCTGAAGTATTGATTGAGGGGAGGCTAATTATGTCAATATGCAATCAAGAATGAGTGGAAGGACATGTAACATCAAAGAAAAGTGTGTGAAGACTCAAACACCTAGGCAAGCCAAAAGAGGTCGGGACACTAAGATACCTCAGTTTGGTGGTCCCTCTAAAAAGGTTGGTGATGAGGCTGTCCATAAGGAGTTGGGTGATAAAATGGAAAGGGCTGCCACTACTGCTTCTAGCTTAAAAGCAGAGCAAGACAGTGGTAACATCAATATGACCCAATCTATGGCAACACTTAATGAGCCAAGTCCTTAGGGAACTGGTTTAGGTAGTGGTCCTAGGTGCCAAGAGACCATATTGGGGGGTGTAGATGCTCAAACTAGAGGTTGTGTGTTGATGAGTATCTTATATCTGATATGAGTTGTAGAATTTGACCACCTTTCTCTAAAGGTACAAACACTTGGAGGTGGATAGGATAGCATGAAACTAATTGAATTGATGGAGCATTGTATAAAACTGTCTGAATTGGTGAGCTTAAAAGAATTAAGAGAAAGCAAAAATAGACAGAGAGAAATTGTAAGCTCAAAAGAATAGAGAGATTTATGAAATAAAAACAGACAGAGTGATTAAGTGAGCAAAAGAAATGAGAGATATTAGTGAGCTAAAAACAAAAAGAGAGCTTGTGAGAATCTAAATTTATGATGGAAATGCTTGTTGGAATAGAATTAGAGTTAATACTGCCAGGCATAAACTTAATACTGCAAGTATTAAGTTAGTACTGCCAGGCATATTTTAATGCTGCTAGGTAAAGTTAATAAGGTTGGGCTTTAAATGTTAGTACGTGTTAGGCAGAAACTTTTCAGTTGTGTTGTAGTACTGTTGTTTTACTGTTTGAGGCATAACTGATTCATTAATTAATTAGCCGTTGAGATATTTCCGCCCTACTACTTTGCTTATAGGTTTCTTGTTTGGAATAAATCTTGTAACATTCTTTTGTTATCAGATTTCTTCAAGATAAATACTAAATTTTATTCAGTTGGTCCAATCAAAAACCTTAAGTACTCTCTATTATCTTAATTACCTTTATCGAACACATATTATCTCATCCATCGGATCCATAACCCAGAATAAAAAACCCCTACTAAACTTTTACTCAATCACATGGCGAATTAAGACTTCTCGTGATATACATAAATATGCGTCGCTTCTTAAAGAAAACCAAAGGGAAGTGCTTGATTTCATCAGATTAGGGTTTTTTCAATTCTATCATATTCAAGTATGCTCGCACTAAAATTTCAACCATACTATGTTTCACTCATCCTCAGTTTTTGGCAAACTGCTTCTGCAAGCACATTTGAGAATGGAGAGATGAAAATAACTACTACCATTGATGAGAGAGTTAAGACTATTACTGAAGCATCTATAAGGAGGCATCTCAAGTTAGAAGATTTTGATGGTATTAGTACTTTACCTAATACTGGAATTTTTGAGCAACTTGCTCTTATGGCGTATGTGTCTAATTTTGACAGATTAACTTTTTAAAAGGGACACTTTTCTCCTCAGTGGAGGTTTTTGATCCATACCATCCTTCATTGTTTGAGTGCTAAGAAAACTGCTTGGGATCAATTTAGTAGCAACATAGCCATTGCTATCATTTGCTTGGTCTACAAATAGAACTTTTAATTTTTCAAAATTAATTTTTAATGCCATAGTGAAAAACTTGGATTATCAGTCTAAATTTTTAAATCGTATCCAAGATTTATACAAATCTTTTGAACAAGCACAAAAAGATAGATTCACCTCACAAAGAACTTATATTGCTCTACTCTTACTTAAAATCTTGTTTGGTAATATGAGAAGGATTCTAAGGGTTTATTGATGGGGTTGGCTTTCCATGGTTTCCAATAATGCTTTGTTAGGTCCAAATTTTTAGGGTGATGGATCAACGTCCCTAGGTCTAGTCCAATCACACACCCACAGTTGCATACCATCAACCTCACCTCAATATATTTCACAACAAGTAGGAGTCCTCTCAGACAGGAACTGAAGTTCCTCAGCTCCTGTCTCCTACTTACAATTAATCGTAGCAAATGAGGCTGCTTAGAGGTATGGATGTCTGACATGGAGGGGCTGCCACTATGTCACTAGATTAGATGTTAGACAGGGCTGTGGTAACATTAATAAGACCTATCATCCCATGATTTCACCTCTCCCAATGAGGTTCACACACTTGGAAGTGATGAGGGCAGAATGCAACAACATGAATTGATGGATTTTGTCACAAAATTGTCAAGATAGATGTGAAGCTTTGGAGACAGACTTGAGACAGGACCAAAGAAAGTCTATGGTGATGCTTTTACTAGACTTATCAAGAGGTAAGACAATTAGAGCAGACTGTCAAGACACAGTCAAGCTAAAGCTAGAAGAGAAGGCAAGAGTGGTTATTATTCTGATGATGCGAAGAGGATTAGAGGATTTCTTACCAAATAGGGGAGGATGATAGAAGAAATTGATCAAGATGCAAGAGTTACTTTGGTTACTCCTACACATAGTCAAGAAGACCAACCTAAAGATCAGTTGGGAGTCTATAGTGCAGCTAAGGTACTTGCAGATGCAACTAAAAATGTTCACACTTATACTAGAAGAAGAAGGGAAGTTAGTACTGGCAGTGGTGGAGTTAGTACTGCTAGTAGATTGTTTAGTACTGCTGAAGAATCAGTTAGTACTGCTGGTGCATCAATGCCAGTTAGTACTGTTGGTACCGTTCAAGAAGTTAACAAAGATAAATGTAAAGGTATAATGATAGAATCTGAGCCTGAACAAACCAAGATAAAGTTGCAGCAAAGACAAGAAAGAGCTGGTTATGAAGCAGATGTAAGATTGCAAGATTGAGCAGAATTTTATACTCACTTACGCGTCCTAAACGTACCACTTAAACACTTCCACAATTCAAACCAAAATTCACCATGATACATATATGTCCTATGAACCTCTCATAGCTCTCCTAAAGCCATTACCCTTTTACAAATACCCTTTAGAAATTCATTAATCCAAAGTGTCCAGAATTCGAGCGATCTAGACCCTAACGCATGATCAAATCTTGTAACCATTTAAACTAATGATTAAACAATCATTATAACATTATAAACTTCCAGAAAAATCAAAGCCCTAATTTATAAACCCTAATTTATAACCCTAATCCATCATACTTAGATTACATTAATTGAAAATTAAATAACTAGAACTAAACAAGGATTAGAGAATACCTTAACCAAGAACCCTAAAATTCTCTTCTTTTTCTTCTCTTGTAAAAATCGGCCAACTTCAATAGGGGTTTAGGTTTTTTTTTTGTATTTATAGGCTCTAAGGTAATCCTAGATAAAGCCTAATAAGAGTTTGACTCCTAATACAATTCTATTTTTTTTCTTTTCCTTTTTCTACTTTTCGGCCGAATGGCCTTTTATTTATTTTTTTTTATTTTTTTTCTTTTATTTATTACTTACATAATTACTTGTATTTCCTTAACTTTTTATAAAAACCTTGACAAATTTGACTATACCTTTTTGCTTATACGAAATTCACTAGACTTTTAAAAATAACTTTTAACTTTTCATTTTCAACCTAACTTTCCTAAAATAGAAATTTTATATTTTTCTTAACTTACCACTTAAAAATCTAAACCTATCTTAGACTACTAACAGAAAAATACATATACATAAAAATACTTAAACATTTAACACAGAAATGCTCGAATCACAATAATCATTTCCTCGTCACTCAAAAGTGAACGAAATGAACTTAACCAATTTCACCACCATTCCAATCTCATTGAGATGATCACACTCATTAGATTGATTACCAATACCTCATAAACACATATAAACACACATAAACACATAGAATCACATAAATCATACATTGCAACAGGCACCTAAGTCAATACTAACGGTTTGACTAACCTGCTCAAGCCATGGTTGTCACAGTATCCCCTCCTTTAGGAAATCTCGTCCCGAGATTTAACTAGCCGATTCATCAGCTCGAACGACAAACAACTGAGGATACTTAGACTTCATATAATCCTCACATTCCCAAGTAAACTCAGGACCACGCTTAGAATTCCAACGAACCTTTACTAACGCTATCTTACTACGCTTTAAACTCTTAACTTCCCGATCCATTATCTCCACAGGTTCCACACTTCCTATCATACGAATTTTGTCTATAAAATTAACCCACTGCGGTCTAGTAAAAGATGATCAGCCACAAGTTCTGGAGCTACTAATTACCGCCAACCATATAACATTTATACACATACCAATGTTCCAGAAAAGGCGACAAAGACCATATGTACACATCCGTAACAACGGAATAGACACATATGACTGCATTCAACCCTAACTCGAACAAGCTAAAGGCAAAAATTATCTTGGGTATCAAAGATGGGTACCCGAATTCTTTAAGGCTAAATTTCTCACAATTTAAGTGGGTTGATTTTTGTGCTAGTTAAAATGTCAATCCAGTTGGATTTGCCTTACTAAGCGTATGCATTTTTTTATGTTTTTGGAAAAGCAATATATAAATTTTTAAAATTTTTAAATCTTCTAGAAAATATCAGTTGAAAGTTTGAAAATTTCTGTAGAGCAAACATGGAGAGACATGATTAATTTTTCCTATTTGCTACCCCTCCACACTTAAGTTGAACATTGCCCTAAATGTGAGAACTGATAAATATAGAAAATAGGGAAAATTAAGGAAAAACGGTACTTCCCGAGGTTCTTAAGTTCTTGGTTGAATTATGAAGGATATGGCGCGAAATGGAGCGCCAAGCATGTGTATTCTACCACATGTAATATAATACTCAAATTATATAAGTCTCCAAGTGTAAAATGCCAACCACCAATCCAAGCTCCACCTGTTTTATTTAATCTGTAAAATAGACACAACTACAAGAAAATCATTAAATACAAAAGCGCACTTTCGTAGGCACCACGGTTTCATTTAGCGCATGCAACAAGCTTTTAAACCCCTCGGTGTCCTGAGTGTACGAGTTATAGTCTCGTGAGGGTTTCCAGCAAACACACTCATAAAGTTCGAAACATTCTTTTTGGATGCAGAAATCAAGATACGCGACACACCGGCCGAATGCGTGACATACTTAAAGACTGGAAAGTTTTTGTTTTATATATATTTTTTAGTTTTTTTTAATTATTATTTACTATTACTACTATTATTATTATACTTAACTTGATTTAAGATTCCTTAATGATACGGTTCAAGTGGGAATGATCCACTCTAAAAGCTTGGGGGTATGGTATTTTTGGAATGTATTCACGGAATGGATATTCTTTTGTTTTTACCACATGATAGCCCTTTTTTGATGTCTTATTAGGTTTATCTTTTTTGATTTTATTGTTAACGATAATAGGAGGTGGTGAATCTTCGTTCAGGTGGTTTTTAGAAGCGTTTTCCTCTCTAAGCTCATTGTATTTCTTACGCATATATTGTAATTCTTCTTTTAAACTTATAATTTGAGAATCCATAGCCTTCAATTTTTCCATAAATCGAGAATTATCAGTCTTACTATCACTTCCATCGGTGAAGGAAACATATTTTTGATGATGATCGTTTTTAGATTTAATGGGCCAATCATGTTCGAAAAGGACTTTGTCATCAAGAAATTGAAAAGCTTGATTTGGAGTTTTGTAGAGGAAGATTCCTCCAGCAGTTATGTCCAGGATTCCTTGAGTGGGTTCGTCTAGACCATGATAGAATATTTGAATAATAGTTCCTTTGGTCAGACCGTGCCCATGACATTTTCGAAGCATGTTCTTGAGTCGTAACCACGCGTCGATTAGACTTTCACATACGAGTTGAGAGAAATTTCTGATTTTAAGTAAAAGACGGTTAAACAACGAAGGTGGAAAGAATCTGTTTATAAAAGATCTTCTCATTTGTTCCCACGATGTTATAGACTCTTCATTAAGTTCGTTAAACCAGGTTTTAGCTTCATCGCACAAGGAAAAGGGAAATATCAAAAGCTTAACAGCTTCACTATGCGTTTCACCGTATCTGAACATGTTGCAGATTGCGAGAAATTCACGGATGTGGTCATGCGGATCGGCCCGCAGATAACCATCGAATTTATTTTCCCGAATCATATTTAAGTGAGTACTATTGATAACAAAATTGTCATCAATATCGAGTTGAATAATGGCAGAATTAGGAGTTGGAGCTACAGTCTTAGCACTCTCCCACATGGGTTAATCATCAGGATCGAGAATTATTTGTTTTGGTTCAACATCCTCTTCAGGTATATTTATAACGACAAAGTCATTAACGGAGTGTTGAGCTGAAGATTTGAATGATTCGATCTCGATGACTTCTTTCTGGGTAGTTTTAATCTTATAAATCCTTGTTTTTAAACTTTTATTAAATCTATATATTAGATTTACAAGTTGTTTTCCAAAAGATCGAGGATTTATACATACATTAAGCATTTTGCAAAAAGACATTTTTATATATATAATTAAGGCTAATAGGATAATATTCAAAATAAAGTAAATTATTTTCATATATTTTTTTTTATTGATTTTTATATATATTAGATATATTTTAGTTTTTATTATATATATATATATATATATATATATATATATATATATATATATATATATATATATATATATATATATATATATATATATATATAGAAAATAAGGATAAATAGATAAAAAAATTCAGATAGATAGAGTGCGGCGTACTTTAGGAAAAGTGCGCCGACTTTTCTGGAAATTTTATGTTTTTTTCGAATATTATGATAAACTAGATAATTACAAATACACAAGGTATATAATCAGATAAAACACAATTCCAAATGATTATAGAACTTAAGACTAGCAGATTGCGGGTTTTTGTTTTGGTTTTTTTTTGAAATAAGATTATGTTTGTGAAAATTTTGCAGAAAGTGCGGCGAACTTCCTGGGATTTCAGGAAAACCGGCGCACAAATATAATGTGCGGCGTACTTCCTGGAGAAAAAAGATTTTTTGGTTTCCGTTTGCCAGAAAACGGTACGGCGAGTTGAAATTCTATGAAAACATATAAGCACCAGAAATATAAGCAACAAACTATATACTATCTTAATTCAATTTCCCCCGGCAACGGCGCCAAAAACTTTGATGTGTGTTTTCCAAGCTTAAAATTTATAATCCTAGAAATACCGATTTTTAATAAGAACACAAACACTCGGGAAGTATACTCGTTCGTGTATAGTATAGCTTTTAGTATGTCCAGGTCGTTCCGGCGCCAAAAACTTTGATGTGTTTCAAAAGCTTTAAATTTATAAGACTGAAAATACCGGATAATTATATGGAAACACACGGGTAAAAGTATAACCCACGTATGTAGTATAATCTTTTTAGGTAAGACCAGGTCGTCCACAGGGATTTGAGTAGTGTTCAAATAATCAGAAAGAAAGTAGACTTTAACAATTTTGAAAATAACTTTAGTTTTACCAATGATAATAAAGATGACTACTCGGATAGTTGAAAATAATTTATAAGTGTTGGAAATGATTTGACCTCGAAAATGGTACATTAATTTATAAAAGTGATTTCTCGTCAGAAAACGTTTTCACAAACTAACTTGGTTAACTCAAGACTTATATTTAGTTAACTAGACCAAATGTGTCACTCAAATAATCCAGTTACTATTATATCAAAAACTTATTTTGTTTATCAATTTACGAAAGTGGATTTCTCGGCATAAACGATAAAGATCATAGACAAATCTTTAAAACTATATAGATCATACCGGGTCTTTCGACCTATACCAATATGACTATATAATTTAAGTTGATAAGCAAAGATGGACAAGATAAGATATAACAGGTTTGCAATACAAGCTTGAGATTAAAGAGATCAAAATCATACCAAACGCTTATTCATTATCATAACATCACCGAGTAGTCATGAGAGATTTAGCCTCTCATGGCTAAGGAGTTCATAACAAAAGTAGACTTTACATAAACTTCCATTATTTCAACAACTAAGTAGGTAACCGTCTTCGTTCTTGATCCTTAGATCTTTTTTCTTCAAAGGTAGAGGTGTTTCTTGGTGTTTTGGTGAAAAGAGGAAATATGTGTGTGTGGGAGATGGTTTGAGAATGGATTGAGATTTGAATTTTGAATGCTTTGAGGATGAAAATTCGTCCTCAATTTATAGGCAAGTTTGGATGAAAAGTGCGGCGCACTTAGGAAAAAGTGCGGCGGACTTTGGGTGTTAATGCGATAGCATTTAATGGTTTTACTGGAAGTGCGGCGCACTTACAAATAAGTGTGGCGGTTTTGAGGAGTTAATGCAGGTGCATTTATTAGACTTTAATTCTTCAGACTTTGGGAGAAAGTGCGGCGCACAATATTATAAGTGCGGCGGTTTTGGCTTCAAAGGAAAGTGCGGCGCACAATATTATAAGAGCGGCGCACATCTTGAACTTTAGCTAGAAATCTTTACTTTTCTTGTATTCGCCTCCCAAAGTGTATATAGATTCTTGAGCTTGGGTCTGTAGTGTCTTCAAGTGAACCTATAAGCAATTCAAGCTAATTAAGTACCAAAAGTTCACGAGAAATGATCAAATATACATAAATAACGCCATAGAAATATGTATAATTTGGGCGTTATCAACTTTGATCCGCTTTCATTAGCCGATTCTTTCCCCCGGCTCTTTTCGATCGACTCCTCGAAGAAATCCGAGCCTTTCCTCAACATGAAAACGAATCCCTACCGATGCTTGGCTTCGTATAAAAGAAATGCTCAGAAACTGCCATGGTCACAACCTGTCCAAAGGCAACATTATCAAAATCTTTTACCATGGTATCAAGGAAATAACCCAAGAAGTTCTAAATGCTACAGCTTGTGGTATTTTCCTCTATAAAACACCAAATCAAGCTTATCAGCTTCTCGAAGACAAAGTCTTACTCAAGCTCAACTGGGCTAAAAACCAAATCATCTCTTAAGAAAATCGTTTATTTCGCCGCTGAAGGTAGCAGTAATTCTGACACTGACAAAATTATGGCCCGAACGGATGCCATGACCATGAAAATAGATGCTCAGTATAAAGATTTTCAATCTCGTTCAAAACAATCAAACCTTGATGATGATGACATTCCCATGTCACATGAAGAAGAAGCCAAATTCATGCAAACTTTTCGTCGTACTCGTTTTTACAATGATTACTGCGACCGTGATTCCAACTGCGATAACTGCCATTTAAGCGAAAGAAACGATTACAACGGAGACAACTATAAATCTCATTATGATGATAAACCCGATCTTCAAAAACAATTAAGCGATTTCATTAAATCTCAACACTCGACCAACTCTTTTGTCAAAGACACTTTCATGGATCTAAAAAACAAACTGAAAACAACAACCAAAAACCAGCAAGCCTCGATTTAAAATCTCGAAGCTAAATTCGATAGACTTGCTGACAAGCAATCTGGTCGACCTTCTGGATCTCTTCCTAAAAACGGCGTAGTTATGTAAATTTTTGCTAAAAGGCGTTAATTATAAACATTTTTACCTTATAAATATGATTTCGCTAAAACGATTAGATGGTGATATAGCTATATAGATATATATGTGTTATAGTTACCAAGATGACTATAATTACTAGTGTATTTCATAATGAATGGGC
This sequence comes from Tanacetum coccineum, assembly GCA_026074375.1. Taxonomy (NCBI): domain Eukaryota; kingdom Viridiplantae; phylum Streptophyta; class Magnoliopsida; order Asterales; family Asteraceae; genus Tanacetum; species Tanacetum coccineum. The sequence goes on along the minus strand of BQNB010007159.1, from coordinate 39,670 downwards.
CTCTTCGGTATGCGCGTTATGAAAGTTATTGATTTTACGATTAAAGTATCCTAGCTCTCGTTACGTCATGTTCATGAGCCTCATATTATGATTAGCCGAACGGTTAGATGATGATAACTAAATAGGATTATATATGGTAGTTGTTAGACAACATACTCGAGTACTCATACGACCTATATTGGATTAGGTTGCATTCGGCGATTATCGGACGCATTTTGCGTGATATACTTGATATTAGCTCACTCGAGGTGAGTTCATAACCCCACGTTTTACATGATTTGTTTTATAAGTTTTGGGGTGAGAACATGCTTGATTATAAATACATTTACTTGTTGATTACATATTATTTATGCACTTCTTTATTGTCATGAGATATGAGATACAATACTTGGTTTATCTTTTTGGACTGTAAAGCACATTATCTGACTTTTACTCGATTAATTATGGATGAGAATTTGGTTTCATGAACTGTAAATCCTTGTGGAGGGTGAGCTTGCGTATGCTTATAAAAATAGATCTATTGGGGATTGACAACCCCCGTTCGGGTGATTAGCTCTCACTAGTTCGAGATACGAACTACACGAACGTTTATACCATGTCGATTTGAATGGATTGGTGTCTCAATGACTAACAACTATATACTAATGAACATTTACCGTGCCTTGAATAAAGTGGCATACTTACAAGTCTACGTCGCAGTTTCCTATGAAAACTTAGAGTAATCTGTAATTCATTTCTCTTACTACTTGAAACTATTGGGATATTGTGTCATTATAAGTTCTACTGAAACATTTTTGGATATTGTGTTCATTATAATATCTACTTGAAACATTTTGGGATATCGTGTTAATTACAATATCTACTTGAAACATTTTGGGATTTTATATATATAGTTTTGGGATTTACATTCATACTTACAAAAACCTATGAACTCACCCAACTTTAATGTTGACACTTTTAAGCATATTTTTTTCTTAGGTGAATAGATGTATGAATACTTGATGTGCATGGGAGTACAAATTTACAAGATTTCTTTTCAAACGACTCAGTTAGAGGTCGTTCTCTCCTGACTTGTGTAATGGGATCATGAAGTAACGCTCCCGGAAATACATTCTGCTGCGACCCAATTTTTGGGGGTGTTAAGATGGTATCAGAGCACGGTTATAGGAATAGTTTTGAATTTTACCTAAAACTATATCCACCCTTTCAAACGATCAATTTTTCAAAAAAAAATTACGAGACATATTACATATTTGTTGCAATTGTTGTTTTATACTAGTGCTTAAATGATTGAGTATACATGTTCGTAGGATAGACAAACACTAGAACCCTGTTCGACGTATGGTGGGTTGCTCCCATAGCCTCAAGACCATGGCATAATGTGCATGTTATTGATAACTTTGTGAAGTTTTGTATGAACATTAAAAATTAGACGTATGATCCAACGTCGTGTAAATTTATTAATTAGGTCGAGATGTGTACCAATTCATGAATGCTATCTTACGACAGTTCTTGTTTGATTGGGTTGCTGAGATGGAGCCAGACAAGATTGTTACACAACTCGAGTGTACTGGATACAATTCCCTCAGAGAATAGTTAGGACTCGTGAGGCTTTATGTGAAATAATTATGTGTAATTATAGTGGTAAGACCACTATATGAATATTGTCTGTTTGTGCAGACACACATTTGACTTTCTTGGGACGTGGACGTAGGTATATAGTATATATTTATTTTTAGATTATATATTATTAATATTTATATTTTTATATTTATAACTATATTTTTTATTATATATTCTATATATATGTATGTATATATATACTTACCCTATCTTGTGCATACTACCAATTATTTATATTAAGGATTATTTATATAAATACTAGAACTTTTCTATTTAGCAAGGTGGTTGTATAAGCGCGTAGGCCCATAAAACTTTAAGCTATCGAATATGATATTCTTACCGATCACACCATTTATGCCATGATGCGCACATTATATTGAACCATACATCACTTAACAAACACCTCTATTTCGGGCATGGACTTTTGGGGAAATAAACAAATTTTACATTTTTGGATTTTGATAGGAAATGGCGCCAAAGTGAGCCACATGGTCAACACAGGTAAGAAAATCTTAACACACCACAACTGTCACCACATGCCCAACTTCAGGCAACGATTGACAAGGTGGTTACTGCTGCACTGGTTGCCGAGAAGCAAACAGAATGGCGACGACAGCAACTCAGGAGACGGGTGTTTAGAAGGAATTGAACACGCTGCTCGTGAATGCACCTACCCGGATTTCTGAAGTGCAAACCCTTAAATTTTAAGGGAAACTGAGGGAGTGTCGGACTATCTTTGTGGTTCGAAAAGGTTGGGTAGGTCTGTCTTCAGTATAAGCAACTGCACAGTAGCATGCCAAGTCAAATTTTGACTTGTACTCTGCAAGAAATACCTTGAGTTGGTGGAACTCTCACGTTAAGACTATACTCCAGATAGTTGGCCATGCAATGCCATGGAAAACGTTGTAAGGAAGATGAGCGACAGGCAAGTATTTGCTCCGTAGGGGTGAAAATTAAGAAGATTGAGTTTGAAAATGTGGAATTTAAAGGTGATGGGTACGTGTGCGTAAACCTATACCAACGTTTCCAAGAACTGGCACTAATGTGCGATCGGATGTTTTCGGAAGAGTCGGACAAGGTTGAGAAATATGTCGGTGGCTTGCCCGACATGATCCATGGCAGTGTGATGGCAACTAAGCCGAAGACTATGCAAGATGCCATTGAGTTCGCCACCGAACTAATGGATAAGAAAATCAGCACTCTTGCTGAAAGACAAGCTGAGAACAAGAGGAAACTTGATAACAACAACCAAACTCAACAACAACTTCCCAAGAGGGGCAGAATGTGGCTCAAGCTTACGCCGCTGGGACTGGTGAAAGGAAGGAGTATGCTGGGACTCTTCCATTGTGCAACAAGTGCAAGTTTCATCACAATGGCCCGTGCACTGTAAAATGCGCAAACTGCAAGAGGGTCGGTCATCTGACCAGAGACTGTTGGAGTTCTGCTGCTACTAACAATCAGAGAACCCTCACTTGCTATGAATGTGGAATCAAGGGCACTACAAGGAGTAGGCCCAGAGTTAAAGAATGGAAACCAGCTAGATGTACTGAAACACGTTGGAAAGGGGGCTTGCCTTAGTAGGAGATGAATAAACCTATCAAGACCTTGAGACATGGGTAGATAAATACCAATGCTTAGACTTCATTTTCTTTATAGAATTCTCGGGTTATACTTTCGCTTCTTGAAATTTATATTGTACCAGAATTGATTTCAAATTATCTATCAATTAATGTATTGCAAAAATTTTGTCTACTTTACTTTAACTTTCTATTTTGCAAGTCAAATTATAACACTATTTTGACATTAAAATGAGCATTACATTCGTTGTCCTCAAATATACATAATTTGATCACCTATGTATATTTAGGAAGGACCTCCATTGCTGAGGTAGTTCACCTTAAAACTCTTGTCAGGAATACTTTTTCTACTTTTATCAGGTTTTGAGTGGTATTCATAATATGTATGTATCCTGAGAACAAAAACTAATAATCATTAATAACTAAGTGAACTTTTACATCCATCTTACTATAAAGTCGACGTCATTTTATACCAAATCCTAAGCCAAGAAGCACTTAGACAAATCACTAGTCACATCTAGGAACATTCCGCTATCAAATCTCTTGCGCCAAAGAACTACGCCGATGTGGAGGACGGAAGTCAGTAGAATTTCAAGATTTACAACCTGTTTATGCTTAAGGTATCGCCTTAGAAAGGAGAGGTACGCTTTGGCAAACGGGGGAAGTAAAACCTTAGATAGGTTGGACCTTTCAAGGTGTTGGAACAAGTTGAATCCGTTGCTTACAAACTTAAGCTTCCGCAAGGTGCCTGGCAGGGGTTTACATTTGTTTAATGTATCCATTTTGAAGAAAGTATTATTCCGACGATCCATTTAGTCGTTTCGGTTGGAAGGACTCATGTGGATGAAAAACTCCATTTTGTCGAGAAACCTGTAGAGATCATGGACTGAGAAGTCAAACAATTGAGGCAAAGCCGTAACCCAATTGCCAAGGTTCGATGGAACTCTCGGCAAGGAGCAGAGTATACTTGGGAACGTGAAGACCAATTCCGAAAGAAATATCCGAATCTCTTCCCCAAAATCACGTTACTTTCCTCAAGTGCCGCCAACTTGGCTTGAGGAACAAGGCTCTTCTAACCGGAGGAGACCTCGTAACATTTCGTTAATTTTTCTGGTCATTTACTTTCATTTCTTTACTAGCTTATTTCTTATATAATACTTCCATTTTTTACATAAGTTATCACATACATGCATTCTCTTAGCTAAAAATCAAACCAAACATCTCTCTTTCTCTCTTTGAGCTCACGGCTCAACATACTCTCCCACACAAATCCATACAAAATTTTTATAACTTATTTACCCATTTTCATATCCTATCTAAAGATGTCCTAAGTTATTTTCAAGTATTGGTTAAGGATTTCCAAGTGTTGAAGCAAGAAATCAAGATTTTGGGTTCCATATTGAAGTAGGGTTTTCATAGCTTGCTAGCTTTGGTTTCTAGTCTAAACACGGGTTTAGCATTTGTTTCTCATCATCATCATACACCATAAGGTCTATTTTAAACCTTTATGCTTTTAGTTTATAAGTTTTATGTATTTGATATGCTATATAGTGAAATCACCATTAGGAATACTTTTGAACATGAAAAATATAATTTTTCTTGTGATTATGATTTTGTGCACTTTCTCACATGTTATAATGTTGGTAATATCATGAAATAAAGAATATATATGTCTTGTACAATCTCGGTTTAAGCATAAAAAGTTCATATGTAAACTTGTAATTAAAAGTTAAGTAAGAAAGCTTATGATTTCATGTAAAGATAATAACTTGTGATCTTGATGATCTTGGACAAATATGAACTTATTGACAATATTATATGTATAACATATGATATATGTAGTATAAAAGACTTGTGGTAAATTGTGAGGTTGAAAAGTATATAAAACATATCATATAAATAAATTATATAAAAGATCATAAAGGGACAGTAGGTCTTCGAATTTCAAACAAAGGATTTTATATTTTTATAAGATAATACAATCCACGACGATTCCGAAAAGGTAAGAAACTTGTTAAACGGATTAATAACGAAAAAGTTACGTTAAAAACGAAAAATGGTTCGTTAAAACGAGTTATACGTAATAAACGAAGTCGTAAGTAAATTTTTATAAAAACATTTTTATAAAAATTATAAACAGCAAGTGTTGATATTTTTAACAAATAATACATATTTTTAGGATTCCAAAATGATAAGAATCGTAATTTTTCAATTAATAACGAATGAGTTATGAATTTCGCGAGTTTACGACAATTAAAACTTTTATAAAACTATTTTTATAAAAGTTACTATTCATGTAGAAAAGTTATATTTTTTGTAATACCTTCATAAAAATTATTAACTTTTCAAAAAACGTGAACGTCTCGAAAGAATCGTTAAAACGGCAGTCTATAACGAATAAAATACGACATTTACGGGTTTTACGACGACGAATACGATTTTTATAAAACTCACGTCTGATGTGAACAGTAAAAGTTACTGTTCACCAGAGGGTCAAAATATGAAAAATGTCAAATTATGATAACTCGTCCTAATACGAAAAGATGGACATAAGAAACGCGAGAATCGGGTTTAAAACGCGAAAGTTACGCCAGTTTTACTAAAACGGTAAATATAAACGTTTTAACTTATTAAACACAATTTTACCAAAATCATTAGTTGGTGATTGAGCTAGATAGAATATCATGTGGTTATCAAAGTACTATATTACTAGGGAGTTTCATAATGAGGCCTCTTCGGATGGCGTTTCGACGAGTTGTTGGATTTACGATTTAAAGTGTCCTAACTCCTCGAACGTCATGTCATGACCTCTTAAATTATGATAGCCCGAACGATAGTACGATGTAACAACTATAAGATTATATTCAAGTACTCGGTACTTATACGACCTATGACAATTTAGGTTGCATTCGATCTTTTACGTGACGCTTTATCTGCGATATTTGGATTATCTGAACTCAAGGTGAGTTCATAGCCCCACGTTTTACATGATTTGTTTTATAAGTTTTGGGGTGAGAACATGCTTGTTTACAAATGCATTTACATGGTTGATTACAAATTGAATTATGCACTTCTTTACTTGTCATGCGATGAGATACAATACTTGGTTTACTTTTTGGATGTAAACACATACTTGACTTTTAAGAATAATTACGGATTAGCTTAGGTTTCATGAACTGTAAATCACTTGGAGGGTGAGCGCGAATGTTATAAAATAGATCTATTGGGGATTGACAACCCCCGTTCGGGTGATTAGCTCTCACTAGTTCGAGATCGAACTAACGAACGTTATATCATGTCGGATTACGACTGGATTGGTATCTACAGGGCCAACACTGAATACTAATGAATTCTTACCGTGCCTTGAATAAAGTGGCATACTTATAAGTCTACGTCGCAGTTCCATGAACTTAGAGTAATCGTAATCATTTCTCTTACATACTTGAAACTAATTGGGATATTGTGCTCATTATAATATCTACTTGAAGCATTTTTGGATATTGTATTCATTTTAATTTTTACTTGAAACTCATTTTGGATATCATGTTCATTACAATATATACTGGAAATTTTTAGGATTTTATATAGGAAACCTATATATGTCGTTTGGTGGTTGCAAGTCTTGTAAATAGGCGAAACTTGTAACTCGGTAGACCTTATATATATAGTTTTGGATTTTCAATTATACTGACGAAAACATATGAACTACAACTTTATGTTGACCCCTTTTAAGCATGTTTTTCTCAGGTGAGATAGATTGCTTGGGCCTATTTGAGAAAATAGGTGTCCAAAACTTTTCAAGAATACTTTTCAAACGACACTTAGAGGTCGTTCTCTCATGACTTGTGCAATGGTATTATGAAGTAACGCTCCCGGAAACACATTCCGCTGCGACCCAATTTTGGGGGTGTTACACTTTAAGTGTGTTAACTTCCAAAGACCAAAGTACCCCGTGGTTTGCCGACTTTGCTAACTACCACGCGGGGAAATTCATTAAAAAAGGAATGTCAACTCAAGAGAAAAACAAGTTCTTTAAAGATGTAAAACATTATTTTTGGGATGACCCTTTTCTTTTCAAGACTTGTGCGGATCAAATAATCCGAAGGTGTGTAGATGGCAAAGAAGCTCTCGAAATTCTCGAAGCTTGTCATAGTGGACCCACCGGGGGACACTATGGTGCCAACTTTACCGCCAAGAAGGTTTTTGATGCCGGTTTCTTTTGGCCTACCATTTATAAGGATGCCTACGAATTTGTCAAATCTTGTGATGCTTGTCAAAGACAAGGCAAAATCTCTCAACATGATGAGATGCCTCAAAATGCAATCCAAGTTTGTGAGATTTTCGATTTATGGGGTATCGATTTTATGGGACCTTTTCCGTCATCTAGGGGTAACAAATATATTCTAGTAGCCGTCACTATTTTCCTAGTGGGTTGAAGCGAAAGCGCTCCCATTACCAATGATGCTTGGGTAGTTGTTATGTTCTTAAATCCTTTTCTCCCTAGATTCGGTGCTCCAAGAGCAATCATAAGCGATCGTGGTGGCCCAATTTTTTGTATGACAAATTTGGTACAGTATGTCTAATTATGGGTGTCACCCATCGTCTTTCGATCTCCTTACTTACCCTCATACGATGTGTCACAAGTTGAAGTCACGAATCGAGGTCTCAAAAGAATTTTGGAGAGGACGGTCGGAGAAAACCGTGCCTCATGGTCCGACAAACTAGATGATGCATTATGGGCTTTCAGAACCGCTTATAAGACTCCGATAGGATGTACTCCATATAAGTTAGTCTATGGAAAAGCGTGTCACTTACCAGTTGAGTTAGAACACAAAGCATATTGGGCTCTTAAGCATGCCAACTTCGATTTAAAGACCGCGGGCGATCATCGAAAGCTTCAGCTCAATGAACTTAGCGAGCTTCGTGATCAAGCTTACGAGAATTCGTTAATCTACAAGGAGAAGACAAAGAAGCTACACGATTCCAAGATAAAGAATCGAATCTTCAATGTTGGTGATCAAGTCCTTCTTTTCAACTCCCGATTAAAGATTTTCTCCGGAAAGCTCAAGTCCCGATGGTCCGGACCTTTCACAATCACCGAAGTTTATCCTTATGGCACTGCCAAGTTGTCTCATGCCGATGGTTCTAATTTCAAAGTCAACTGCCACCGTCTTAAGCACTACTATGGAGGGGATACACCACCCCGTTGGTATCCAGGATTCGACTTTCCCTAAGGACAACTAAATTCAGGGATCGAGTCGAGCTTGCGACTCGGTGACCAAAAACAAGCCGCTTCATGGGAGTTCACCCCATGCTTATCCTTTCTATTTTCTTATCTAATGTGTTGTGTTGAGAGAGGCTTGTTCTCTTTCTGATTTCTCGATGTTTGTTGCTTGTTTGTTGTGATTTTTACAGGATTCTCCTCACAAATTCCTTGAAGCCTCTCGTGTCCGGTTGATTTATCCCGCTCTACTCGAGCTTTTCACTCTTTGTGTGAATTTAGTTTGGGGAGATCCATATCCTTTCATCATAATCAATTAACGTTTATCTTTGCATACTTCATAAACGGCTTAGATTTTCGTAGAGACCCGACTTTAAACATTGAGGACAATGTTTCGTTTTAGTTTGGGGAAGGGAATCTATCGATTTGATGTTGCTTGCTTATTGTTTTGTTCTCACGTACCCGTTGTTCCCACAAAAATAGCAAAAATTTTGAATTTTTCAGTCTTGTTATTTAACCCAAAAAAATAATAATAAATAAAATAAAAATGTTAAGACACAAATTTAGGTTTTCCGCTGGTAGAATAGAAAGTAATTTTTGACCCGATCGAACGTGTTGAGTTCTAGCTTTCTCCCTTAACAATTAATGATGATAGTTTGTGCAGGTCTCTTATAGACTTTAACATGCTAGACTTGAATCATTAGATAAATGAAGGCTTGTGCTAATCTTCAAGTAAGATTTTAAATATGCCAGTTGGTTTTTATATAGGCTAGCATTTGCAAATTTCTTTTGTGAAAGATCAAGAAATTGATAGTGTTTTGTATAAGTCATGTATGATAAACGTAGAATAGTTGGTTTTTCTTTCAAGCTCATATAATTAATTTGCTTTTCTCCCATTAAGCTTGTTTCACCTCTTATATAAAATATGTTTATAAATAGAGTTGTATGGTTTTTTGGTTAATATTATTAATAGAAGTTTTCTTTAGTTCCTTGTGATTAGGATGAGTACACTTCAGATACTTAATTGGCTTCAAAAAATGCAAAATAATAAATGAATAAGTATCTCTTCCAGATTACTTCATCTTGTCGGAGGCGTGGCCGATGTTGGAGTTTTCATATAAGGTGGGGTCGGTGTCATAATAAGTAGAATAACCTCTTGTCGACTCGCTATCGTGTGGCTACGAGATAAAGGCACGGGTTTACTTATTATAATCCAAAGTCGAAATTGTTTGTACATCTTGTCGGAGAGGCGTGGCCGATGTTGTAGCCTTCTAAAATAAAAAAAAAAAAAAAGGACTGAGGTTTAATATGTTGCTTATTTTGTCTTGTTTGTTCCTTAAAGAGCTAAATTGGTATATGGTGCAAAATAAGATTGGTCCATATGTCAAAAGAGCCATAGGGTATATGACATGAATGGTGCCTTGCTTAAGTTGCTAATAAGCCAAATTTTGGTCTCCTCGATGTGATTTAATCTTGATTACATTGATCTTTTGAAAAGGGCTAGGAGCTAATTATTGGCTTCTTACCAGTAACTTTATTTTTGGAATTTTAAGTATCAGAAACAAAAGTCTTAAGAGCCATCGGGTATATGACTAAGTTAAAAACTGAGATACAAAAGTAGGATTTGCGGGAGGAAAAGTAAGTACACAATTAGTATTTATGAGTAGTGTTAGTATCATGACTTGTATTTAACAATGATCTTGTTTTTAAGCTTAGCATGGGAAAAGTGAAAAATCGGGATGTTGGAAGTTGTCTTTTAAGACACTTTATGTGCTTTCGTTCTATGATCCTCAAAGTTACCAATGAGGTAATGAAAATAATACATTATGTCAACACAAATAAGTTATAGTTAGGTAGTTAATTATCAAGAAAAATCATTAAAAAAAATCTTTGAAAATGGGAAGTCGGGTGTTTTATAACTTGTAATCTCTTATCTCTCTCAAACAAAAATCTTTGCTACTTTTCAAAGGTTTAGATTGGGAAATTTTCGAGGTATTTAGTTATAAGACATGTGATATTGCGTGAGGACACGCAATCGTTTAGTTTGGGGAATTTTGATAAGTGTAAAATACACATATCCATTTATACCTAAAATAACCCAATTAAACCCAAAACAGACCAAAAATGGCAAAAATATGCTTTGTTTTTATGTTTTGTTGTGCAGTATGGATAAGTCAGAAATCACAAGTAAAACAGTCAAAAACGAGCGAAACAGCGATATCAGAAGAGTACAAAGCCGAATGCAAAAAATTCATAGGCCACAATCCTTAGCCAATTCCTTTTTGTAACATCCACAAGGGCCAATCTTGCTATTTTCGGAAGTTATTTATAACTCGAAAAGAGGAAAAGAAAGAGAGGGGCCATTTGTGCAAACTCACCAAAGCTCAACAGTTTTAACTGTCCAAAAGTAGGCGGGAAACCCATTTACTATTCACCCGTCTTCTCCATTTCACCTCCATGGTAAAACAAGGGGGCAAATCAAAATTAAAGGGTGCTTAAGTCAATTCAAGAGGTCTACATCACAAATGAAGGGACAAATCAGTCTTTATCAAAGGATTCATTAACTTTCTCTCAAAGATAGAGCCACGTCAACAATGAAAGAAGCTTAAGTTTATGTGGGTTTTTGCTAAAATTCTCACAAAAACTAGCACAAACGTCACATCAAGGGAATGACACGCTGGCAATCCTCAGGTGTCCACATTTTGATCCAACGACTACAATTGATGATCAAATGATTGAAGAAATGATTGGTTGAGATTGAAAGTTTGGAGAGCAAGGCAAGAGGGCCTAGAAGCTTCAGCTTAGCACTATAAATAGGCCTCATTCTCACACACACAGGGGATCCGATTTTTTTTAGTCTTCTTTTTAATCTAGTTTTTAGTAATTTTTAGTGTAGCTTAAATTCGTGTTTTCCTTAAATGTAATTTTCCTTTTTCAAGTAATGTAATCAGTTTATTTTAATTAATGAAATTCAGTTTTAAGTGTTTTAAATCTCATTTTCTAAGTTTTCATTTAAAGTCATAAGCTCTCTTAATAAGCCAAATTGTCTCAATAAGCTAATAAGCTCATATTAAGCTCTTTCAGTCTATAAGCTGAAATAGAGCTGTTTGAATTCAGTATTAATCTTACTTAAACCTTTAATCAGTTTAATCTTACATGGATCTTATTGGATTTGAGCTTTTGGAAGGGGATCTTAACTTGGAAGAGATCCCAAGGACTTATACCTTAGCTTATTAATAAGCTAAGGAGCTTGTAGCTGCCTTTATTGGTTCCTTTTGTTTAGCTAAAGGATCAAGTAAGTTTCTCTTTTCACTCTTCTCTAATTTCAGTTTTAATTTTTAGTGTATTGTTTTTATTATTAAAATTGCTTATTTGCTTATTTCTCTTTGCTTATTTAATGTTTAAATATCTCTTATTCAGGTGTTTGTTCCTTATCTGTTTTTGCTTAAATGATATAGAATCATTAGTTGACGCCCTATTTCCTGTCCATACTCTCTAAAACTCATAAAATCAAACCTCTCTCGCTCGCGCTGCGCGCTAATTAGTTAAGATCTTAGAATTTTGCTTATTCAGTTGTTTAATCATGATTGTTAAGTTTATTTTAAGCTAGTTTTTATCTGGTATTTAGTAATTATTCATTAAATTTCTCTTAAAAAGCTTTTCTCAGTCCTGTCAAAATGGTAAAGGGGTGTTTGGTTTAGTGCATTCTCAAATTTTACACTAGCAGTACTAACCTCAGTTAGTACTGCTGACTCTTTACATCCAGTTACTAAACCATAAGTTGCGTATGTTTAGTATATAAAATTTTAGCTTTTCAAATTTAGTAGGATTAAGTTTAGTTCTAGTTATAGCTTATTAAGAATTTAGTTGTCATTTTCTAGCTTATTTCATTGCTTAATTTGTTTTTAAGAGTCAAATTACATTAGCAGTACTTTCACTTGAAAGTACTGCTGAAATTTTACACTAGCAGTACTAACCTCAGTTAGTACTGCTGTGTTCTTAGCTTAATTTAGATAGGTAATTTTAGGATTTAGCTTATTAAATTCAGTAGGATTTAAGTTTTAATATAGTTTAATACATTTTAAGTCTTGATTTGCAATTTCTAGCTTATTTCCTTAGTTTAATTTAGCTGTCAAAAGTCATAAAAAACCTGAAAATTCCAAAAACAGTAGGAACTTAAGTAGAAGATTTAATTTGATATTTTAGTTTTTTTAAAAATAAACTCCTAGTTTTTTATAGCTTATTTAGATGGATAATAAGTAGTAGTCGGGTCAATAATACCTTTAGTGAACCCATGTTCAATTAGAAAAGAAGACAATTTGTCATACCATGCACGAGGTGCTTGCTTAAGACCGTATAGAGCTTTTTTCAACCTGTAGACGTGATCTGGAAATTCTGGATCAATAAACCCTTCAGGTTGGCTGACATAGACTTCTTCTTTCAAAGGACCATTGAGAAAAGCCGTTTTGACATCCATTTGAAAGATAGTGATATTCTTATGAGCAGCATAAGCAATAAACATCCGAACAGCCTCAAGACGAGCAACAGGAGCAAATGACTCTTCAAAATCAATGCCTTCTTCCTGCTTATATCCTTTAGCCACAAGACGAGTTTTGTTTCGAACCACAATATTTTCAGCATCATACTTATTCTTCCAAAGCCATTTGAGAGCAATAATATTCTTTCCTTCTGGGTGTGGAACGAGTTCCCAAACTTGAAGTCTCTCAAATTGATTCAACTCATCTTGCATAGACTCAATCCAACTGTGATCTGCCATAGCTTATTTGATATTCTTTGGTTTAATTGTACTGACGGTTAACGCATATATGCATACCTCAGAATCTATGTGTAACCGTTGGCGAGTCATGACAGGTTTGGATGGGTCACCAATAACTTGGTCTAGAGGATGATCTTTTGTCCAAATGTGAGTTGAGGGTTGTACTTGATGGAAATTCTGCACATTTGATGGTTCTAGAGCCGTTGTAGATGACTCAATTTCCTCACGACTTGGAGGATTATATGGAACAAACTGTGCATTACCATCAAAATCAGCAGAATCTTCTTGATTAAATTCATCAGCCTCGGTCAAAGAGATTGGAGAAGTTTGTTCGTCAGATGTAGTGACAACAGGAGGAGCCTCATGTGCGTCAACAAAGATTGAAGATGTGGAAGATGAATCTTCATGAACTTGAGTCGGTTGTGCAGCGGAATTGATGGTTGTATCAGAAGATGTCTTCTCAAAATATTCTTCAAACATCGGACCGAACAAATTATCCAAATCTTCTTTGGATGGAGTATTCATTGGTTCTGCTGATGAATTATGATTGTTGAATCGTTGAAGTTCGGGTTCTAAACAGTCATGTTCAGAAGCCATAGCTGTGAGCTCGTCAAACTTGACATGAATGGTCTCCATTATCATTTTGGTCCGTCGGTTATAAATTCGAAAGCCTGTTGATGTTTCCGAATAACCAATAAACACCCCAATGTCTGCTTTTGGTTTCATTTTTCCAAGATCATCACGGTCATTTGTTGGATAACACAATGAGCCAAACACATGAAAATATGCAATATTCGGTTTTCGACCGCGTAATAGCTCATAAGGTGTTTTGTTGTATCGTGTATGGATGATTGACCGATTTTGAGTAAAACAAGCTGTAGCCACTGCTTCAGCCCAAAGAAATTCAGGTAACCGAGAAAAGATAAGCATTGTGCGAGCAGCCTCAACAAGAGTACGATTACGTCTTTCAACTACTCCATTTTGCTGAGGTGTTCGAGCAATTGAAAATTGTTGCATGATGCCTAACTTTTCATAATGAGCTTTAAGAGATGTGTTTTTGAATTCAGTACCATTGTCAGTACGAATCTTACAAACTTTGGCTTTGTAATTCAATTGAGCTTGAGCAATGAATTTCTTGATGATCTCTGGAGTTTCATCTTTCGAGCGAAGAAAATAAACCCATGTATATCTAGAAAAATCATCCACTATCACAAGAATATACTTCTTTCCATTGATCGAAGCTACCCTCATTGGACCGCATAAATCCATATGAAGTAATTCCAATTTGGAGTGATCACTTGGAACCAATTTAGGTGGATGAGAAGCTTTCTTGCTTTTTCCCCTTTCACAAGCAGAACAAAGGTGATCCTTTCCATATTTGAACTTTGGTAGACCGTCAACCAAGTCAAGTCTGGTAAGATCGTTTATGGTACCAAAATTAAGATGTGACAGTCTTCGGTGCCATAACCATGACTTTGTTGAAGTTGCTTTGGACATGAGACAAACGGGTGAAGAAGCAGCCATGTCAGAAATGGAGATAGTATACAAATTAGATTCGCGTCCACCTGTGAGCAAATCATCTCCTTCCAGATTTCGTACGTAACATGTATTGGAACGAAAAGCCACTTCTAAATCTCCATCACAAAATTGTCCAACGCTAAAGAGGTTATGTCCAAGACCTTCAACATAATATACATGACAAATAGTGATATTGCCATGTATATAATCGCCATAGCCTGTGATTGCTGCAAAATTATCATTTCCAAAGCGAACGGTGCCCATGAATTTCTCAATGAAATTTCTCAATAGTGACCGATCACCCGTCATATGCTTTGAACAACCACTGTCAACAACCCACAGAACGATCTGAACTACCTGCAACACAAGAAGAGACAACACATGGACAACTGGGCAATTTGACTACCCATTTCTTAACTGAAACCGATGGTTTCTCAGATGAACGAGTATTATGAACATTCGGTTTTACGCTGACAGGAGTCCAAATAACATTTGGTTGTGATTCAAACCACTTTTGCCAAATTCTACTTGTTCGAATCTTGTTCTTTATGAATGTGTTTAACGGTTTATCTCGCAAATTTCTTTTCTTTATCCTAGACGCACTAGAAACCTTATCCTTAGCTTTTGAGGCACTTTCTACATCAATCTTAGATTTGGAAACTACAGAAGTAGTATCTAGAGTCTTAGATTGTGTCTCTTTCTCAGAAAACCTAGTCTTAGGAGCTACAAAAGTAGTTTCTGAAGATTTTGATGTTCTAGAATTAGTGAAGAAGGTTCTACGAATATTCGAACGCACATTCAATTTAAGCTTTGCAAGATATTTATCATGACAAGGAATAAACACATTTTGCATACAAGAAACACATAACAAAGTTTTTGCTTTAGAAGCGTTTGCAACATCAACATCAATTACATTCTCCTTATTCGAAATAACATTTGCAGATGTATTATCTGTTTGCTTATTTTTTTTCTAACATAAACTGTTACATTCTTTGCTGCTTTCTTAGAGTTATCTAAAACACTGTGCGCAACATGTGAATCTCTACTCATTGGTCTTCTAACTCAAGATGTAGCATTCATTCATGTAGAAGATAAAGCACTCTTAGTCTTGTTTGTTTGTGATTCTTATGTTGTGACAACTCTGTACATTCTTGGTCTAATAACATTTGTGCTTTGATTTGCCCTTGTTTGTTTGGTAGGTGAAGTCTGTAAAGTGACTGGTTTTGACACAACGTGATTTTCTTTTGTTTTGGGAACATCTCTTTTCTTTTGAAAAGCGTGTTTGTTTAGTGGTGTGACACAAAGAAGAGATTGAGAACCATTTGTTTTGTCAAACTTAGTATTTAAAGACTTACCTTTTTCAACTTTTTCCAATCTTGTCTTTAACTCAGATATGGTAGATAAAAGATTCTGATTCTCAGCATGAATAGCACCATATGCATATATTTTCTTAGAAACATGAACAATTAATTCATCCATTTCTTTTTGAGTTTGAAACCGTGTCTTTTTGATTGAATCAAAAAGCTTTTGATATTCTATTTTGACATTGTCGCGTTCTTTTATCAAAGATTGCACTGTAAATTCCAAAGACACGTTCTCATTCTCAAGTTTCTCCATCCTTCATATCCAAGAGTAATCAAGAGGATTTGTGTTTTTATTTTTCAAAGTTGAATCCCATTTTTGTTTTTCTTTTTCATGTTGTCACTTTAATTAAAAATCAACACTTTTCTTTTAACATCTTTGAACATCTCTTTAAAGAATTTTTATTCTTGCCTGTAAACCCTCTTGAATCACAAAAGATTTCTTTTTGACTTTTTCAAGTTCAGCATTTAAGATCTTATCTACACATTCACATTTAATCAACCCACACAACTTAACATCATGTTTGAGTGATGCTTCCAAAAGTTGATCTTTCAACAAATCATTTTGCTTCTCTAGTTCATCCAGCTCACTTTCTGTCGACTAAAAAATATCTTTCATTTCTTTTATATCCCTTTGAAATAGATTCTAAAAGAATTCAAGATAAACCTTCAACTCATTAAGAATTGGTTTAACTTGATCTTGACAAAAATCATTGATTTGTATTTCTGTCGGTGATGTGTAAAAAATTCTTGCTCTTTTACAGTTCTGTTGTATTAGCAAAGACAACTTTTCAAAACAACCTTTTATCTTGTCTAATTCTTTGATCAAAGGTGACTCACTTGGCATATTTTTTGATACCGGAATCTTAACCGAGGGAATAGAAGAAGATGGAAAATATTTTTGCTCAACAGAAAGCTCTTTTTGAGGAACAAAATCTTTATAAAGCGCATTTAATTTTTTGTAGTTAATTGTCTAACAATTTTGTTTCTTTGCAACAGCAATTGAATCATTTATTTTTTCTGTCATTTTTTGTTGACTTTTGAAAGCATCCTCAAGATTGTCCTCAGAATCTTTAACATTCAAAGGAATTTTTAAATTACCCAAACTAGATGCAACATATAACTTTGGATACTTCGAAATTGCATACTTGAGTGTATAAGGATTCGGATACCCCAAACCATGTTTTAATTGTTGGTCATACACAGACAATGGTTTTGGTCCAAGAATAACAACATGACGAGGTAGAAGGACAGGATAAACTTATGTTGTGGGCCGCGCTTGGGTTTGACTTTGCCTCCCAATGAATTCAGCCCGTCTGCCGCGGGTCCAGGGCCCTACTACGAGTATTGACAAAGTGATAACTACCCTATCTCCTTTCGTTCTTAAGAGGCTCCTTTCTCAATTGGCTCCTCTTGTTTGGATCTCTATAACGCTTAGTTCTCAATTGAGAGAATGGTTCCGCAATAAAAACTTCTTACGGATAAGGGAGGACATAGCTATATAATAGTAAGGAATTAATACTACACCATATTTAGATAATAGTAGACAAATTGCTAACTAAAAGTTAGACAATAATAAGATATTAAAAACTATATATATTAGAGGGAAGTATTATGTATAATTACTAAACACTTAGTGCCCTAAAATGCAGCTATATGATGGGTCCTAGGTTATAGTGTAGACCAAACCACCTACTTCTCTATGACATGAGGCTATGATACCAATCAGGCACACCCCCGCAGGCGAACACACATGGCGTACTAGTCAGGATTTCATCACACACAATGGTGTGAACATGTTAGGAGGATTGTAACTACATGTATAACTAAATATAAAGACGGCGATGATGTCAGACTAATACCCGAAAACAAAGAAATGACATTTTGTATTAATGAAAAGGGGTCTTATCAATACAAAGACAATGTCTTGCAAACCTATTAAAAACCAATAACATTCAAGAATTCATGCAAACAATTATGAAACAAAGTTAAATCGGGGAACTTCCCCCCCCTGATGTTGCCAGCCAAATGGTCTGTCTTAGCCATTTTTATTAACTATAACACTTCATTAACGCTCACTGTGAATGAATGATGCTTAAACGCCAGACACTATGGTTGGTGAGAGTAATAGTGTACGACACCAATTACAAGACTTTAAAGTCAAATTACCTGTGATTATAAAAAAACAAAACATGGCAGGACAGTTAAGCTGACTATTATACATGCTAACATGCATTCAACTAACAATCACCATTAGGATGGAACATGTTCCCCGATCCAAACCACAAAATTCATCATATAGTCATGGAGAGGAATGTTATCCCTGATCCTAGACTCTTGGTACCGTATCTACACAATTTCATACCTACACGGAGTAGGCGAAAACTAAATCCAAACTCAATCACAAGGAGACGATCACGCTCCATGGATGCCATGCCCACAAAGTAGGCGAAAACCAATGCCAAACTAAATCACAAGGAGACGATCACGCTCAATCGATGTCATACGACCTTGCTGCGCACATAAACATAATAATAGCTACATTGAAAAGTCATGCGATTCAAATTAAACCACATAATACAGACAATTAATGGTTTTCGCAAAAAAACACATTGTGTGCATCATTTCCATCCAAGATAACTAATAAAATGGACTTATGTGTATCCGTCACCTTGATGCTCAGTCTTGGACAAAATCTTGCACGCACAATCTACAACACACACAAAAAGTACAACCAAGTTACGTCTCGGTTAGGCTAATGCGTGTGCATATCTCAATGTAACATACATATGATGTGACGTTCTAAACGTTGTGCACTAAGTTATGAAATCCTTTAAATACATCTTGTGCTATATCATTTTCATACCCTGATATAACCTTTAGGCCATTACTTCCACTTTTGCAGGTTCCTGCAGACATTTGTAGTCACTTTATGATCACAAATAAAATACTAAAACGATCCTAACTTGATGGTTTTCTACTTATCGTCCCATAGCGGACTCAATGAGTTTGTTGAGCTGTACTGTTGATTTTTTAGAAAAAATTAATATTGTAGTGAAACTATTGTTATAAAAATTCATTTCATGTTCAAGTAATCAGTTTTGGAGTCTCTGAACGCACAGCTTAAACGTTTGACATCCTTAAAATACTTAGAAAATTGTTTTAGTGTTAATCCCTTCGAACTAGAGTTACTTAGACACCTAAAAGAGATGGACCACGATTTTGGACTTAACCGTAATCGAATTTTAAGTAGGGTTTTACTCTCGAAATCAGATGCCAAAATTTGATCCGAATTTACGTGTTGTGACAACTTTTTTTGCCTGAGAAAATACCTTGATACCTTCCCGACGCTCAAGAAAACCTTTCGGGCCAGACTTTTTGGAAACTAGACTCTCTGAACTTAATCAATAGACATACTGATTCATAATAATAATGTTACCATCATTGAGATATCCTCGAACAACGTTAAACGTAAATTCTGTCAACCGCTTTAATTCCTATTCTAACGCGATCCAACCCTAGAACCATATTTACATGCAATATGATCCTATTAAATCGTAAACACTGCTAACATGATTAATATATTCTAATTACAAAAGTGTTTAAATCCTAATGTACACCTGATATTAATTGTTACGAAGATTTAAAGAAAACTAAATGTGTGACTAGACTTTATGAAACGTATACCTTAATCCTTGATTCTTAAACCTTAAATCACAAATTGATCTGAATAAAAAATCTTTTTTTTCTTTCTTTTACTCAGCTGTTTGGATCGACCGGTTATAAAAAGAAATTAGGGGAGATGTGATTTGTCTATTTTATAGTGTTTGCCGCCAAAAAGAGTCTGGTATCAATTCCTAATTGGAGAATTGTAGTTAGGACCAAAATTGTTTTTTTTCCTTCTTTATCTCCATATTCTGGCTGATCCATACGCCTTACTTTATAATTATTTTATTCTATTTTGATTATTATTTTTACCAAAAACCTTTAACTTTTGTTGTTTTTATAAAAACCTTTATTTATTTAGACATTCATCCTAAATAAAACCTAGTTTTAAATCCCCAAAAACAATTAAATTTCTTTCATACTTTTATTTCTTCCTAACTGTTATATTTAATACTAATCTACTAATTAATTTCTCAAACTTTAATTTTCTATTCTCTCGAATTCCTATTATTTAAAGCATAAATAACTAATATTAACATAAAATACAATACCACTCTAAAATTTTACCATCGCATTTTCATTGTGCACCTAAAATGTTGAACAAAATGAAATGTTGTGGAATTATACTTGCGTTGTTATGACAAAAACATATTAAAGATGGAGACCTAAAAGACTGAAAGCTGGAATAACATTAATGCAGATTGAGATTAGTCAAACAGTATTTAATGTCAGCTAAAAAGATAAGATCAACAGTTAATGCTGATTGAAGACTGGTCAATAGTATTTGTATGATGAATTGAAGACTGGTTAATAAGTCCACAAAATAGTTATTTATGATGATTGAGACTGTCCCCCCCCCCCCCCCCCCCCCCCCCCCCCCCCCCCCCCCACCCCCCCCCCCCCCCCCCCCTCCCCCTTGTTGTGTTGTTCGTTAAATAAGATTGATTCTTATCTTGTCTTGTAAGAACCCTACTCCCTCTATTTTATATAAGAGGGTGGCGTCTTGGTTAGAGGTATCCATTCATATGAGACTTCTCAATGGTGTCTTAATAGTTTGTGCTTATTAGTCTTGTGTATATAGTAGTTATCTAGATAGCATAGTCGACTGAGTAAAGCTGAATAGTTTATGTAGTGTATGAATAAGAAAAACCCTTGTTCATAACAATTGATTGTGTTCTTTATTTGTTTCCCGTTGCTGGTTATTGCAATTCTATTGTTATTGCTGTAGATGGGTCTTACGATCTCAACATGAAATATCCATAACAACTATACTTCAATCACCATGAGACGATCACGCTCAATAGATTAGTAACCAAACTCACATAAGATCACATAAACACAATATAATTAGAACACATAATGACACTTAAGTCAATACTAACGGTTTGACTAACATGCTCAAGGCACAATTGTCACATTTTCTCTTCAATCGGTAAGATAGTAACTAACCGATTCACTCTTATCGTGATGTCTGCTTTGAGACGTTCCGATAAAGAGAACAAGCAAGTATGGTGATTCTGATGTTCACACATTAGAAGATCCGATACTTATGCTAGAAATCTTGTCAAGGAGATTCTTCTTAAATTGAATCTACCTGATCACAGGTCGGTCCTCACGGATCCGGAGGTTAATGCAACTAAATCCGGGCGAATGACAAAGCCATATTCGTCCACAAGCTTTATTGCTAACTATTTTATTACAGGTTCATATAAAGATGGAGATGGATATACCTCGTTCTAGCAAAGTCAAGTTTATGACCGCATGCTCATACTCGACCGACACATCTTAAGACATCATGATAGCTCAAGTAAATGTTTCAAAGCTTCCACTACTTTGATATCACACGTCCTTCTTTAAGTGACCAAGTATTAAAGTAAAAGAACTTCAAGAACAAAGAATATTCAAGCTTTTAAAGATTAAGAAAGTTATGAGCATGTCGGTCCAACTGTCACAAGTACACAAGATGGCGAAAGATCACAAGATAATGATTAGAGATTACATTTGGCTGATGATCTTAAGAAAGCTCAAGATCACATACAATGAAAAACTTAAAGAAACAAGCACAAGCCACAAGTCAAAGATCACTACAACAAAGTACAAGATATAAAATGAAGAGTCAAGGTCTATGAGTTGGAACACAATATCAATCGGAAGATTGCTAAGCTTAAGTTAGTATTTTTTTTGGGTAACCTCCCTTAGGGGGAGATTGTTAGGTTTAAGAAAAAGACTCGGTCACCCCGTGTATTTTACAGTTTCTCCTAGATCGTAGTTTAATGTTAATCGTATGACATACGGTATTGGGCCGGGTATAAACTGTGACAACCATGACTTGAGCAGGTTGGTCAAACCGTAGTGTTGACCTAAATGTATATGTTGCAATGTATGGTTATGTGTTTATACGTGTTTATATGTGTTTGTGTGAGATATGTGAGATTGGATAATCAATCCATTGAGCATGATTGTCTCATTACGATTGGATTTGTGTTGAATTTTGTGAAGTTCATTTTGTTCACTTTTGGTGACAAGGAAATGATTTCGGTGATTGAACTGGTTTCGCGTTAATTGTGTAAGTAATTATACGTATACGTATTTTTGTGTTAGTAATTTAAGATAAGTTTAGGTTTTAGAGGTTAAGTTAAGAGAAATGAGTTATTTGATGAAGAAATTTCATTTTAATCACTTATAGTGATAATGAAATTGATTGGGTATTTTGAGAGAAATGTTTTGGATAATATGTGATGTATAGGTGTTGGGATTTTAAAATGGGAAGTGTTGTCATTTGTGAATGAAAATGAGTTGTTAACATATGAGATGTTTTTGGAAAGACTTTTTTATTTTAGAAAGTGATTGTGAAACGAAAAGTATTTTTAGAAAGTTTCAATTATTTTTAAAAGTCTTATTGTATTTTTTGTTTTTTTTTTTTTATTTAGTTAATTTGCGTTTAAGCAAAAAGGTAGATGAAAATAGCTTAGGATTTTATATAACTTAAGGTAGCAACTAATTAAGTAATTTAATAAAATCAAATAATATTTTTTTTATAGATGAATAGTAAAAACAAAATTAAAAGGAAAAAAGAAAAGAAAAAGAAAAAAAAGAGTTTAAAGAAACAACCTTCTAATTAGTTTATTATTTTTAATTAATTAGGGCCTATAAATATCAAAATAATCCATAAACCCTCCTCCCCTAATTGCATCGACAGATCCAGAGAGAAAAAAAGAGAGAAAATTTTTGAGGGTTTAATAGTATTTTCTAATTTTCTTTGTTTAATTTTGGTTTTTATTTTAATTTCTTGTAATATAAGCATGGATGGGAGTTAGGTTTAATCTCATGAAAATAATTAGGGTTTATAAATTAGGGTTTTAAATTTTCTGGAGTTTATAGTTTAATGATGATTGTTTGATCATTGGTTCAATTGGTTTCGTGATTTAATCATGCGTTAGGGTCTAGATCGCCCGAATTAGTTGTTTAATTCACTGCAGAAAATTAGGCAGTTTTGTAACGGTCATAACTCAATCATAAATTATCAAATAAACAATTTACAACATACTGGAGATAACCTCAGAGAGTCTACTTTCCAGAAAAGTTGGTCTCGTGAGTTTTTATGGTCGGGAAGTGGGTCAAAAGGTCTTTACAAAATCAGTGTGTAAAACTGTGACGAATTTCAATTTTGGTTTTGATTTTTCTAAAAATACTTAGACATCTAGTTAGAGGCTCTAAGTCACGTGGAAGTTATTTTATATATTGTGTGTGACCCCTGAATTCTTTCTAAGTAGGTTATGAAGTTTAAGTGGGTTATCTAACGTCATACTTTTTGGGGATCAAATTTTGGCCGAATTCTGGACACTTTAGATTAATGAATTTCTAAAGGGTATTTGTAAAAGGGTAATGACTTTGGGAGAGCTAGGAGAGGTTCATAAGACATATATGTAGCATGGTGAATTTTGGTTAGAATTATGGAAGTGTTTAAGTGGTGCGTTTAGGGCGCGTAAGTGAGTATAAAATTCTGCTCTAATCCAGAAAATTTAAAGTGTAGTATTGAAGTATAAATGGCATATATAAGAGTTGGAAAAGGGAAAAATCAAGTATAGAACTATGGTAGATAGCTTAGATGTCCTATCGTGAGGTTTATATCCATATTTGGTTGAATTGCCTAATTGATGGTAGCTTATTGTGTGTGTTTAGATTGTTCGTGAGATTTTGTGAAGTTTTGATTGGATCTTTTTGGAAGCTAGCATTCAGGTGAGTTTCATAGTCCCATCTTTACATTGTTTTTAAATTGGGATGGAAATGATGCTTGTGTTTAAATATTTTAAATTACTGTGATTGTATGTTTTAAATGTGCTTGGACATTATGTGCTTTGTTGTGTCTATTATTGTGCTATTGAATTGGATCAGAGGGGTACGCCTACCCATTGGATCGGGGGTAACGTTCCTACCTATTTGGGGTCCAGGCCTAAGTATAAGTTCCAGCTGGTAGACTTTTAGGTGCGTAAGTGACATATGGATCGGGGGTAACGTTCCTACCCAATTATTGTAATGGATCGGGGGTAACGTTCCTACCCAGTTGTTGTGATGTGGTACGCTCCATGGCTGTGTGAACAATTGGAGTTGTTACTATTGGATCGTGGGACACGTTTCGTTCCCAATTGTGTGTTAAACTGCATATTTGTCTAGTTGTGTTTCAATGATCACAGTAATTATGTCTAAATTTTTTAATGTGAGTCTTAAACCTATGACTCTCACCAACCTTTATGTTGACGTTTTAAGCATCATTTTCAGATGAGCATGATGGAAATAAGATTGAATGTCATAAAGATTTTTATTTCTTGTCTTGAATTTTTGCACTGATTAAATTTGCAGAATTGTTGCATGTCTTTCTATTGGCAAAAACTTTTGTTTCATCAATAAAGACGCCTATTGGATTTTTGGTTAGGTTTTGGGTATTGTTACGACACTATGTGTCTTTGCTTTACTTTAGCTTTCATTTTAGTATTCTCTATAGAGACACCGTGTGTTGTGATGATATCCATTCTTGTTTACGCCTCGTGTTTCCGCCTTGGCGGGGTGTGACAGATTGGTATCAGAGCCATTGGTTATAGAGAACTAGGTGGTTGAGCCTAGACTATAGCTTAAGGGTCCCTCATATAGTTGCATTCTAGGGCATAAGTGTTTGTGTACGTATATATCGTATGTTCCCGCTACCTAAAAGCTTTGAATTCTTTCTATTTTGAATTACTACTATATAATATGAAATATATATACTTTTTCATTATGGGGATCTAATAGTATATACCCCTTTGTTATTAGTTTAGTCATGTCTTCCCCAATCCCCTAGAAGATATCATTGGGAGATTTTTTTTACCTCACTGGACCCGCGGAGTTGGGTGACTTTTTAGAGAGAAAAGTCAAACCCAAGCGAGGCCCAACGTAAGTTTATTTTATTTTCTACCTCGATGCATTGCTATAACCGAGGATTGTTTTTATATTTTAGGTCACGATGTGACTTATGTTTCGTTTGGTCGATTGGGATTTTATGGTTTGTTAGATGGCTTAGAGTTATGTCTTCGGTTTATTTATTAGTGCTATGTGGTAATGAGTGGTTATCATTGAGATGTGCGGTCTTGGAAGTAAGTACACGTGTGCAAAAGGTGCAATTATAATTATGGTCGCGAACATAATTATAACGGCAACACACACGTGGACTTGCAACTTTGATTGCATTGATCATTGTTGCTTGTATGTATTATGTAAGGATGTAAGTCTGGATAGCTATGTGGATAGTAGTGTAGATGTGATGTGAGATCCTGTTGAGGATGGTTGTATGGTTAGAGAATTCTTCTCTTAACCCTTTGAGCGATTATAAAGGATCGAGTTGAGTAGATGGTGAGGTTTCCTTTCATCTATCGGTTGCGGATACATCGGATACCTGTTGGTATTGTCGTCGCGATTCTTAAGTTGGTTCGTTTTGAGATATCCAACGTTCATGTTGGTATTCTAGGGTGTTATCATAGAAGTGGTGTTCTATGTTCTCCGTTCGGCGTTTTGATTGTTTTTCTTTGTCTAAAGGTAACGATACTTTTTGGTTTGGTTCTAAGACCGTTGGTATGGATGAGTCCTTATGGTTTGTTTGGTTTAAAAGAGTTCCTGTCGTGTTCATTTTCAAGTAAATTAACATTTTGGTATTGGAATCCTTAAGGTATTTTGGGAGCCTGTTTTGCTATCATGATGTCTTTTGTTGCGAGTCATAAATTCATTTTCAAAATAATTTTGTTGTAGTCAATATCATATCGTTTAGGTGTAAAAAAAAAACTTCTTTTAAAAATAAATTATATAAATAAAATGCAACACATTTGTTTTAACCATCTTTTGATTTCTTTTATAAAATCATAATTAAAATAAGTTTATGAAAAATTTATTTAAATTTATTCTTACACAAAAAAAAAATTATTTGCATTATTAACCAAGGTGATTCTATTGTTTTAAAATGATTGATATAAGGTTATGAGGGAAAGTTTCCTTGGGGTAAAAATCGGGTTTTCGGTACAAGGTTTTTAATCTTTTATTAAGGGTCGTTGGTTAGTGGTATTATTCATTGTGTGTTTCTAGCATCGTAGATGCGTCTGTTAGGTCAGAGGTTCGTTTTTCTTGTTGACGTTTATATTTGGTCATTTTTTTTCTTTTTTTGGAATCGTGTGATTTTTTGGGTCCATACCAATTGGTGCATGTGAAGTTTGAAATTTCCTCATGACATGGTGCTAGAGTTGGTGTTCGAACGTATCTTCTGGATGGGAGAGAGATGGTGGCAAAGCGCGAAGGGGCATATTCGCGTCCCAAGTTTGAATTAGAGAGTCTTTGTTTTTACTTTTGATTTGAGTACCTCATAGTTCATGGGTGCGTTGATGTAGCAGTATGAGATAATTAGTTGATTGTAGGCATAAGGCGGGATGGTATGCCACAAGAAGATAGTTAAATACCTTAGTGAGCTAAAAAGTGTTTAAGGTTCGTGAGGAAACGAACTAAAGAGGATGCGAGGTCTCGTAGGAGTACCAAAGCATATGAGTCGAAATTTAGTAATACTTTAGTAGTATGTTAGCTTCTCAAAGTGTTTCTCAGGATATAGTGGGTTTTACCCCTCGTCGTAGAATAGGATTTCGTATGAAATTAGTAAAAGGAGCGATGCCAATTTGCGAAGGCTTGTGTCGTTTGACGTTTTTAGAAAGGCAAGAGGTGTGGAACGATTGCAGGAGTTGCAAAGTCTGGAAGAATTGCAAAAAGAGCAAAACCATTCCAATTTGGCAAAGATGGTGCAGGATCCTGTGCTGATAAGGCATGGGATGTGGATGAGGTTCTTGCTGAAGAATGATGTCTTATTGTTGGAGTCTGTTGTAGGTTTTAAGACCTTTATTTAGTAGTCAAACTTTGGGGATTGTAATGCTCTAAATAATGTCTTGGATTCTATTGGTATTAGATGTATTTGTACTAAACAATGGCCACTACAAGCCATTATCTTGGATTGTGTGACTTTATGTCCACAAATTTTCTATGCTTTGCAGTAATGAATCCAAAATTGGTGTGGTCTTTGCATCTGCCATAAGATTCTAATCTTTATTTTATGTTGTGGTCCATATGCAGAAATTATTTACTATCTTTGTGGTCCATTTGCAGAAAATGAATGACAAAATTTATCAGCATTTCATTATCATAAAAGGATTACACTAGATCACAAAAGGATTACACTTGATAACAACAACATTAAAGGGTTCAAAGCCTTACTACAACCATATAAATAACAATCATACACATGATAACAACTTTCCTATAAAAACCTACACTTTCTTTGCTTTTTTTCAGCTGCATTTTCAAGCCCAAAACTTACTTCTTCAAAGTTGAATTTTCAAAGTCAAAAGCCCTTTTCGTTTCTCTTATTTTGTGTTGGTCTGCATTGATCTTTGTTTAAAGGAAATTGACCTTTTGCAACAACTTGAAAACCTCTTCTTTGTAGTACTCACTTGGTAACTCAGGATCAACCCAATAAAATGTCTTACACTTTGAACCCTACAAAATTAAAACAAATGAAATGATAATGTAGTAATTAATACCATACAAGATGCAATAATAACTTACTAACCCTATAGTAATTAATACATCCTAGAAAACGTCGCATTGGATGATGAATGGTTTTTGCGGTTTGCAGAATAACGGGTTCCTTACATATGCATTCTCTTGGTGGTGAAACACGGTTGTGGCTTCGATTAGATGATGAGGATGACATGTTTGGTGTAGAATTGATTTGGGGATGAAGTTAGTGTTAGGGTTAGGTTTTTGGGGATGGTATGAATGGATTTGGGGAAAACGAGAAACAAAAAAACAAAAAATGAGAAATATAAACTTAAATGTGTGAGTGGAAGTCCTACATGGAAGTCCACGTAGGATTCATAAGTTCTGATCTGGTAAAACAAGTTTCAGTGTGCAAATCAACACATAACATGAAAGTTCGTTACATTAAGTGGAACAAAAAAAGTCCACGTACCAAAATAGAACACTTTACAAAGTTTGTTGCTATTGTACGGCTAAATCCCTTTTTAATTAAAATTGTTTTCTTGTAAGATTTGTGGTTTAAGTTCTCAGATCTATTGTTAATTTCAAAAAACCCTAATTTTGAAAAATTAGGGTTTCGTGAATCTTGGTTTAATTACTCTCTCTAGGTCAATTTTCATCTCGTAGGTTGTTGATCCAGCTGCTGATCAAGGCTTCTCACCATGATGAAGACCTTGAGTTCCTTTTTTAAATCACGACGCCAGTTTCTGATGCGCTCACTGTTCAAATTAGTCCGGTTCGGAAGGAAGATGAATCGGTTCATGTGACTCCTTCCCAAACGCATCCATAAACAAACCTGCAATTGAATGTTGTGCAGCCAACCGTTCAACTCCACCTGCTCCTATACTACCCATCTTTACTCTATGCCCAAAATACCCGATATACTCTGAACATATATGATCACGCGGATTCACATATAAACACGGGACCCAAGCTGCCAAATCAAGAAAAGAGTTATTTGACCCATTATTTTTCTTGCTGTAATTTCTTTTTAGCTTCTCAGCGACAGCTAGTGCTGCTGTCAATAAAATACTGTGTGTGTGTCTAAGCCGTGTTTGACTTTCTTCGTCAATAGTCTCAATCGGAACGTGAAACGAACGGTTGGTATTGAAAAGATGGGATTGGAGTAGATCACGTTTTTTTCATGCGCTTACACGCAAGCATAGGCCACTTGATGACCCCAAGCGTGACTGTGGACCCACTAACCAATTACTTTGTTATTGTCCAAGAAGCAATCAAGTTCTAACTGCCTTGATATGCGATCTCAAATCTTGATGGATCGATGTAATTTGTTTCTGGACAATTTGGAGGTCTAATTGTAAGTATTCGAATGTAGCAATGCATCACCTTTTCTTTTAATGTCCATTGAATAGCAATTGATATGCGATTCGGGGCATGAGTTTGTTGGAAAGAGTGTATGTGATTTAGTAATGGTTCGAGTTTACATTAGTATCGGCGCCAAGATGGTAGGAGTCAGCATCATCTATGAGTAAAGTTGCACTCAAGTTGAAAAAGTTCCCTCCAAGGAGGAGAAGAGCTTTGCGCCCTATGCGCGGTTTTATTGGCGGTCACGCCTTTCATGATGTAACACTCGAACCATGCATGTGCAAACAGACCTCCTCGTGATTCACATACAGCGCCTTGATTTTAAATAGCATTTTATTATTCTATTACTATTATATTTTATTGTTCATGTTGATGTAATGTGTTTAATGAAATGTCGATTATTAAGAAAAGAATAAAAGTGTTACCAGTCAACGGAAGTCAAGTGTAACGGCCCTGAAAGGTGAAAAGTATCCCTTTCTAAAGCCATTGCGTATATATGTTGTCCTTTGTGGTTTGTTATTGTATTAGTCAAAAGTTAATTCTGAAACATACAAACATACAGAAACAAATTAGCACATATATTTAACCAAATCAGGAAAAGGTTATCTAGATAAACTTTTTAATGGGTCAAAAGTATAAGACACATGTAACTTACCCAAGGCCGAATCTCGACCAGCTAATTTGGGGTTTATAGTTTTAAATAGGGTTTCATAATTCACACTTAAAAGCAGCAGCTTATTCTTGTGTGCCCCTAATGTAGACCAACCACTCCGATTTACAAAACAAGGAAAATAGAGATTGCGTTCAAATCAAATGTTTTCCGTCAAATTCTCTACAAAACAGAAAACTTGCATTTTCTACTTTAACAACATTTTTTTTTGT
Organism: Tanacetum coccineum; assembly: GCA_026074375.1. NCBI lineage: Eukaryota > Viridiplantae > Streptophyta > Magnoliopsida > Asterales > Asteraceae > Tanacetum > Tanacetum coccineum. Next base: position 9,622 of record BQNB010007159.1, on the reverse strand, counting down.
TTTCCTTGCAACCCTTTTTTTCTTGAGAACAAAAAAAATTATCATATCAACGTGTTTCTATAAAAAAAATCAACGGTATCCAATCCCGTCTTCCACGGGTAATGCAACCCTACCTGAAGTTAGAGGTGTTATGATGTCGCGTTTCATGTTTTTGTAAAAAAACAAATCCCGCTTTTTTTTTCTCTAACTAAACGCATACAATAAGCAGTTACTAATTGCATAGTATGTCATAAGGAAAAACAGGATAAATGAATCATTCTACACCCATAGGGAATTTAGGATAAATAAAAATGTATGAGTTATTCGGTAACAAAAAAGAACTAGACAACAAACATAAAAACCAAACAACCTTGATAAATAGTAATTATTTGTATCACCTGAATAAAAAAAGGGCTTATTAATACACAGAATAATTGAAATTCAAGTAAATAATCCGATCCTAATGATGGTACATGCAACTAAAAAAGATGACGAGTAACATACATTTAATTAGCCCTAAAAAAACCATTATCAGAAACATTGAGGTATAATAGTGAGAGAAGAATGCTTGGTCTGAAAAACTTGCATAGTTTTACTCACAGCCGGACTTGACGACCTTCGCCTGAAAGATCACGGACAAGGTCGAGGATTTGAGCGACAGGCAGCCTCTGTGTGAACTGCCTCGCGATCCCCTGGCGGCCCTCAATTTTTGGTATTGGAGTATTGTGTTTCTGTATCTCAAAAACTGAATGAGAGACCTCTCTTTTATAGTTAAACCCTAACTTCGTTATCAAGCCAAGGTGGGTGCTATAAATTAGCCGAGTTGATCTATTCAACCTTTTGAATTTATCAAAAACTTCTTTGGAATATTATCGAACCTTATCAAAACTGGCAGTATCAAAAATTAGCCGAGTTGATCTATACAACCTTTTGAATTTATCAAAAACTTCCGCAGGTCGCGCGGGCTCGCATGAGTTCAGTGGATCCGAACCCATCTACGTATATTAAATGTTGTCCAAAGTTAGCAAAAACTCATATTTGCTATACCATTTTCCAACAAAGAAAATGTACCGGAGATCAATTAGTCTTCTTGATTGAGAGGGTATGTATTGTGGTAAAGATGGAGGAAGATCAAGTGTTGTTTTCAAATTCTTTATTTGATGTCGGTGAGACAGTAATCGCAAACTCCCGTGTCTTTTTACATAAAGTTTGTGTTATTTGTTTAGAGAACGGGGTATGGTTGGTGCCATGGGCCATGGAGCCGTGGGTAAAAAAGTGTATTTTTTCTCTACAACATCAAAAACTCTCATAACACCAAAAAGTGACTCTTTGGTTAACATCACATTTTTTGGTGTTATGGAGTACTTTTCTATTTATTTATTTTTTCATTTTTATATTAAAAAAAACTTATAAACTTAAAACTTAAATTTCATTAATTTAAAAAAAACATTACATAAACTTAAAAAAAACATAAACTTAAATAGAAAAAAACAATAAACATAAATAAATACGACAACAATTTAAAAGTTAAAATACGTCGCCCGAGCCTTCTCTTTCAAAGCCTCGATCCTAGCCGCGTCTTCCGGATTCATCCCTGTAGTGTCGAAAGTAAGAATATTCAAATCTTCGTTTCTTTTTTGAAGTTCAACGAATTTTGTAGGTTGTAGAAGAAATCGTTTATCCAATTGTTTGGATTCGAATTCATATTGGGATCCATGGAAAAAATGAAAGAGATATATAAAAAATGAGAGGATATATAAAAATGAGAGGGATATAAATGTTTGAAAGTGTTATAAAAAAATGTGAATCTGTGTATGTATATATAGTGAAAAAGTGGTTCAAAATTTACAAAAAACACCCCCTAAAACGGCTACTTTTTGAAATTAGCCGTTCCCAACGGCTAGAATTTAAAAAAAAATAAAAAAAATAAAAAAACTAAACACCCGAAAACGTGGGCTGGTGGCTACGGCGCCACACCCGAAAACGCCACTTCGGGTGTGGTTGGCGGTGGCGTTTTGGCCACGGCTCAAGTCGTGGCGCACCGTACCTGGTGCTCTTAGCTTAATTGTTTTTTTTTACATTAATTTTTTGAATTTGTTTTATTTTGTGTATTTTATGATCATTTACTTTTATTTTATTTTTAATTTTGAAAGGAAAAATTGTCATTTTATCTATACTATTATATAAAGCATTTACAATGTGGGTCCCATCAAAAATTAAGATAAGGAGGTGCAATCTTGACCATCCATCTTATTTTAAAAAAATTCTATCAACCGTGGACCCTGTTTCACCTTTCTTAATTCAAAAGAAAGAATCCATCACCTTTTTTATTAATTTGTTATTCCGTTTGTTCTAGAAACTTAATGTGTAGCATTACTTAGATTCATGCCTTCTTAATAGTAGTTATGTAGTTCCTACTGATAGAGTAGTCAGTTCTACTGGAGGTATGACTTTCCTGCTGGTAATGTTATTATCATTAGTTAGGTCCTGGTAGGCTAATCTAGTTCTAGTGGTAGAGACTACTTAGTCCTTGGGTTAAGTCAAATCATAGTGATTCCCAGGATAAGATTTTAGTTAGTTGAGCTATGAGGATATGCAATGAGTAAATAGGAAGTTTTACATTGCATATCAATATTAAATCGCTGTTTTTGTAAAGGATTTGATGTTGGGATTTTCTCACGATCTATATAAGTAGAAAATTAACGGCTTAGGGAAATGTATGGTATCCAGAAAAACATATATTCTCCTTGTTTGATTGTAGAACTCCATTGATGGATAGTTTAGTTCTATTAGTCTGTTCTTCTTTTTGTATGTGTCTATATTTCAGCACAGAGAATTAGCCTTTCTTTAAGCAAGAGTCTCTCTGTGTATTACGCTTGTGATTACGCTTAGGTTAATCCTACAGCATATATGGCCGGTAAAGTATCTATCTTAGAGTGGGTTACAACATGTTGGTATCAGAGCTGTTGAGAGTCTCTCATATGAAGATATTCCTGGATTTAAGATCCTTATATCTCTCTTCACAACCAAACACTCTATATTACTGTGTAAATGGCAGATATGACTAATGATAGCGATGATGCTAGTGTCCATAGTGAACCCCAACCTTCCTCAACAACAACGAAACATGCTCAACTTAAATATTACCCTCTGTCTCAAACAACATATGCATAGTTTCCTTATTTGATGAAGGATGAGTATGAGGTCTGGGCTTGAGATGAATACTGGATCTCAAAATGATATGAATTTCTGAGACGATGATTCAAATGGCAATAGCTTGAAAGGATGGACAGAGATTGTGATGGAAGGGCTAATTTTTTAATCTTAAAAAAAAACTTCCCCCACACGACTGCTCATGATGACACATTGACTGTAAGATGAAGCAAGGCTAAGAAATACGCTTGCTCTCAGTTTATTCCTGATTTTTGAATTATGTGGCTGATTTCCATTATATGGGATCTGACTTGCTACGGGATATATGAATGCCTAGTCAAAGCTATGGTTTGTGAATATCGATCTAAGAAGATGAGAAAGTCTATGCCTGAGCAAAAGCATTTCAGAGTTCAGAATAGTGAAGCAGAGGGGATTGCATTAAGGGTATAACAGAATGCATGAGAAGATTCTACAGTCTGCTTAAACCAACTCAAGCCAAGCAGAGGGATGAAGATATTATCCTCAGTTCTAAGAAGCTTTGCTTCATCATGGTCTAAGGTAGCTTTAACCTTGAACCAAGGTGGACTTGAATTTCTTTCTTTTGATGATCTATACTACAAGTTAAAGACTCTTGAGGTAGATATCAAAGGATACTCTACTTTTTCTTCAAGCCAATCTGTAGGTCCAAGCCATTCTGCATTTGTTAGTACCAATAGTGCTAGCAAAAAGATAGGCAATATTAGATAGTTTTATGCTATATCATCTACCTAACTACTCAATAAACTTAAAGACTGGGTCTCACAGAATCTGGTAATATAATGAAGATGCTTCTTCAATCTTTGTATGCTGATACTGAGCCAGAACAAAACAATTTGGCTTATGAAGGATTTTGATCAGATGAAACAATTGGATCTGGAGGAGATGGTCTTAAAATGGCAAATAGCTATGTTTATGTTAGTGTACACAGTTGAGCAGAAAGCTGAGGAAGATGGATTTTGATAAGAAGGGAATTGCTAGAGGGTCAAACATAGAAGAAGGTCAGATGTTACAAGTGTCTTCAAAGAGGCCACTTTGCAAGTGAATGTGGGTCAATAGGAGAAATGACAAGCGGATATTCCACTCATTCAAGATTCAGGAGAATTAGAAAGAAGAAGGAAGAAAATTTCCAAAGCATTGATCATCTTGTTGCCGCTCCACCTCCCCCCTTGTGGAGTCGGTAAGCTCATGATGGTCAGAGTAATGGAGTTATTGCTTCTAAGGAGTTTGGTATGATTGCTGGTTGTGATACTGAGGATGCAATTGAAGAAGGTGCTGCCAAGATATACAACTTGATCACTGGAGCTAATACAAAGGAAGTCAGTACTGCAGGTGATGCTGGAGAATTTGCTCTCATGGGTGTCACTTCTGAGGTACATAACTGCCCTTTGGTTGTGTCAATAGTATAATGACTTCCAAAAGCAGTATAATGAACTTAATGCACAAAATAGTAAATATTTTATACAAGTTCAAGCTTATAAGAACTCACGTAAAACTTTGGAAAAACAAAAGAGAGTTCTTCTAGTAAAATCATGGTTGCACTGAGGATAATGATTAGGGTGATGTTGTCTATTGAAACTAGAATATACAAACTAAATCTACTTAAACATTCTGAAAGAATAAATGTTATTGCTGAGACTGCTAAGAAAGACTTACAGACAAAACTTGATAATCACTTAGTTCAAACTAAAAAGTGGAGAACCTCCTCCAAAAACATGTTCAGATTAGTTGATAGTTCAATGTCTGTTAGAACAAAAGTGGGTTTGGGGTTTACTAACTATATAGGGGAAAATGAGTTAGGATGGGATGAATCTGCATTTAGTGTATTTACCACTAACTCTGAAGAAGTGGAAGGTAGACTCATTCAATAGGTTTGCAAAAACTAATAGTATGGAAATCTTGTTCCATCCACCTCTCATCGGGAGAACTAACGTCCTCTATCGATCACACTGACTTAGATGATCACAAAGGTCTTTATGGGTACAAAGTCTCAACCTTGGTGACCTAATTCTGTTGTCTAATGACTTTGTCTCTTGTGAAATCTAGGACAAGGTCTTTAGAGGTCACTCACGCAAATGACTTTCCTCCAGTGATTCAACTGGTCAAATCTCAGAGCCCATGTCAAATGATTCTACTCCTGTGCATCTGACTGCCAGGTAATCTTAACATCTGACGGAGTGAGGCTGAGATTGAGATTGAGTTCTATGTGTGGAATAGCCTATCCAAGAAAACCATTAATGTTCAGGATCTTACCTAGTTTCTCTTGTAATAGTATGATATATAAATGGATATACACTTCTAGATTTCTTGTATAAAATGGTTATTTTAATAAAAAGGCAGGTCATTTTAGTAAAAATGCTTCATCTGTTTCTAAGTTATGTTTTGTATGTGGTAGTAGTACTCATCTTATTAAGGATTGTGATTTTTATGAGAAACAAATGGCTAATAAGACTGTTGGTAATGGGGTGGGACCTATACATAGTAGGAATCATGTGTGTGGTTAATCATCAAAATCAGTTTGTCCCACAAGCTGTACTTCTTAGGACTGGCAAAGTAAACATTCCTTCTGCTAGTCCACAACCAGTTCCTACTGGTAAGCCAAAGGTGCCTGAAATCCACGTCCTTATGGTAGGAAAAATAGGCCCTTTTACCTTTAGTACTGACTAGAGGCATACTGCCCATCACGTACTCTTCGTGGTGGAAAAGTACTTCTAGAACCTTTGGGCCCCCATTTAAATAGACCCTATCAAGTACTTATTTTCAAGACTATACACCATATGTACCTCAAGTGTATTATAATCATATGCAATATGGTGGGGTGAGATGGGCAACTGCTGTTAAGCCCTCAGCAGGTTGTTCTTGGAAAACACATAGAAAAGGTTTATACTGGGTACCCAAGAACAACAGTGGATCCTTCATACATATTCATGGATACCTTTTCAGATCACAAGGCACGCTCACACAGCCATAATGGCTTGGCGTCCCCCTTTGTTATAACTTTTCTCTATGTTGTATATGTAGAAACTCCTTATCAAGATGCTGAAGATATCGAAGAGATCTTTGATTAGTAAGCTTGTTTCTAGAAGCTATGACATCGACTAACATGGAAGACTAGATGACTTTTAAGATATTTCAAGGAGTTTTAAGTGACTTTTGGAGAGGTGGATGTAGGAATTACTGGAAATGGACATCAGAACCCCACCTGGTCTTTGAAAAATGTCTACTATGTGGAAGGAAAATGCAACATGTCAATTGTTTCCATATCTCAGATTTGCGCGCTCAAGCAAGAATAGAGTTCCTATTCTACAGACACTGTTTGTCTTGTGCTAATCCAAGGACTTCATGCTTTCTCATACTGAAAGTATGGTGCCTACTCTAGGTGGTTCTCAAGGAAATAATTATCGCTTCTTACACATTAACTTGAATTAATTCAGTGTCCCAAGGGAAATCTTGGCTTGTTTGCATGGCAAAAGCCTCAGTTGATGAATCTGTGCAAAGGAATAGGAGGAAGGTCATGTGACTTAAAACGCATGAAAGTGTTTGGTAATGGGTACTTAGTTAGCACGGACTACCCCTAAACGTATTCAAGACACTCGAGACCATACCTGTGTTTGCATGCTGCAAAGCAAGCAACAGCAAAAGCACTTATACAGGCTATTACTGCTGTGAGCTCCATTTTTCTGAGCCTTTGCAATTGCTTCATATGGAACCTCTTTGGTCCCTTCATCAATCTAGAAGCACTTGAACCACAAATATTACTTTGCCTTGTGATCACTGACGACTATAGCAGGTTTTGTTGGGTTTTCTTTTTAGAACATAAGGATGAGACCTATTATATCCTTAAGGACTTTATTACTTCTTGATGAAACCAGTTGAAACAAAGGTAAAAGCTTAGAGAAGTGATAATGGTACAGAGTTCAAAAAAATGACTCATATTATAGACTCTGTGGGTACTAAAGGGATAAGAGGGATTATAGTAATTGCCAGAACCCCACAACAAATTGGGTTGCTGAGAGGAAAAATAGAAAACCCTCTTAGAGGCAGCTAGAACTATTTGGCTTGACCTAAGTACTACTATGTTTTGGACTGAAGCAGTTGTAAGAACTACTTGTTATGACTTGAATACGAGTGTTGTTGGTAACTAGTCCTCATAATAAGACACCATATGCCTTATTGACTGGGAACATTCCTTCAGTCAGTCATTTTAAACCATTTGGGTGTCATGTGACCATTCTAAACACAAGTGATCATTTGGGTAAGTTTGATGGGAAGGCTGATGAAGGCTACATTGTTGGATACTCTGCAAGTAATAGAGCCTACAGGGTGTACAATGTGCACAATAAAAGGGTAGAAGAGACTATGAATCTGAGGTATCTTGAGGAAAAACCTAATGTACAAGGTCTTGGTCATGAATGGTATTTTGACCTCGATTATTTGACTGATACTTTAGGCTATAAACGTGTTCAAGCTAACCAATCTGCAGGTACACAAGAAGCTTCAACTAACCCTGCAGGTACACAAGATGCTGATTCAGACTCAGAATGTGATGAACAAGTCATCATTATCCCTTCTTATCCATCACACAACCTTCAAGAAGCTGAGCCTAAAGATACTTCTAGTGATGAAGGTGATGATTCTCCTCATGATTCTGCCGAAGAAATTTTTCAACAGGAGCTTGCAAGGCTGAAAGGTCAGGTAAAAAGAGCCACCTCTGATGTAAAGGATGCTGAGGAACTTCAGCAGAAAGCAAGGACAAAAACAGTTCCTCCTGGTAGCATACCAGTTCCTACTGGTAGCATCAAAATTCCTTCTGGTGGTACAACGATTTCTCCTGGTAATGTTTCAGTTCCTACTGGTGGTGTTCCAGTTCCTACTGGTAGTCCAACTGACTCATTCTTTGATGATGAGCCTACAACACGATTTCCCAGTCCATCTGACCTTGGAAATAATGAACCCTCACTTGGTATTTTCTCTTCTTCATCTTATGATGATGAGTTTGGTGTTGATCTAAACAATTTAGCATCAACTGTAGAAGTCAGTCATGTGGCAACTAAGCGAATCAATACAATTCATCCTCAACCTCTGATTATTGGGGATCATACTTCAGCTGTGCAAACGAGAAGCAAGGTCAATAAGACTCCTACTGGTGAATCTGCTTTTATCAGTTATATTCATGACCAGCAGAGAAACAATCATACAGACTTTCAACATTGTCTGTTTGCTTGTTTTCTTTCTCAAGTTGAACCAAGAACTGTAGCTCAGGCCCTTGAAGATCCAAGCTGGGTTGATGCTATGCAGGAAGAGATGCAACAGTTCAAGTTTCAAAATGTATGGGTTCTTATTGATTTCCTGAAGATAAATATGCTATTAGGACTAAGTGGATACTCAAAAATAAGAGAGATGCCAGAGGGATTGTTGTAAGGAACAAGGCTAGACTTGTAGCACAAGGACATAAACAGGAGGAGGGCATTGATTATGATGAAGTCTTTGCTCCAGTTGCAAGAATAAAGGCAATCAGATTGTTCTTAGCATTTTCCTCTTACCTGGGATTTATGGTTTATCAGATGGATGTTAAGAGTGCGTTTCTTTATGGTAGAATTGATGAGGAAGTATATGTCACTCAACCTAAGGGATTTGTGGATCCTTAACAACCCAAGAAGGTCTACAAGGTAGTCAAAGCTCTATATGGACTTCATCAAGCACCATATAGAAGGTCTACCTTTTTGTTGAAACATGGTTACAGAAGGGGCACCATTAACAAAACTCTCTTTCTTAAGAAGCACAAAAGAGATATCATCCTGGTACAAGTCTATGTGGATGACATCATTTTTGGATCTACAAAGAAGGCCTGGTGTGATGAATTTAAGGCCTTGATGAAGGGAGAATTTGAAATGAGTGCTATGGGAGAACTTACTTTCTTCCTAGGATTACAAGTTCAGCAAAGACCTGATGGAATTTTTATCAATCAAGAAAAGTATGTGCACGATATCTTGAAGAAGTTTGATTAGGAATGTGTCAGGACTGCTACTACACCCTATGAAGCTCCAAAGCCTAAGTCCAAAAATGAACCTACTAGTCCTGTAAATGTACATTTGTACAGATCCATGATAGGTTCACTAATGTACTTAACATCTTCAAGACCTGATATAATGTTTGCAGTCAGTGCTTGTTCAAGGAATCAAGTCACTCCTACTACTTCAAATTTGGAAGCAGTGAAGAAGATTTTCAAGTATCTTAAAGGCCAACCTAAGTTAGGGTTATGGTACCCTAGAGAGTCACCTTTTATGCTTGAAGCTTATAGTGACAGTGATTATGTTGGGGCAAACAAGGATAGGAAATCCATAACTGGTGGATGTCAGTTTCTGGATAGGCGGTTAATCTCATGGCAATGCAAGAAGAAAACCATTGTGGCTACCTCTTCCACTGAAGCTGAGTATGTTGCTGCTGCTAACTG
>BQNB010007158.1:48208-94563 GCA_026074375.1 Tanacetum coccineum | reverse complement strand
CCAAAAACAACTAACTACACCAAGCTTAAAATATCACAAGGATCCTTCTACAAGATCATCACAACTCCATGCATGAACCATTCAAAAACTTTAATTAATTCATCCTCTAAGGTTGTCAAATAAAAGATTTCTTAGTCTTCAAATGTAGCTTATAATATAAGGAACAAGATTGCAAAAGATTATTAAGAGATTGATATAGGAAATTTTGATGAATTTGGTGTTTTGATGGCTTATGTGGGATGAAAAGGGAGAGACCAAAGGGATAGGTAGATGAAAATTTTAAGGACTATGTGTTATTATGAGATGAATTCTTGGTTTTATATAACATAGGCATGCATTACTTGCATATTACTTAGACAAGTGTCTAAGTAAATGGTGTTAGTGGGAAATAATGGCACTATATGGTTTAACCATGTAATTTAGCCGTCTATAGTGGGGTGGGGGTGATAGTTATAGTTTATTTTGTTTATAAATTTTAACATATGTGGGTAGTTTTGAGGCTAACGGGTATTTGCGAAAAATATAGCAAGAGTTGAGGCGGAACCATTAACCAAAAACGAATAAAATAAAAATAGTTCTACATAAATCGGGATACTTTTTTGAACTGAAGTCCCAACCTCACCTATGAATTGAGTACGAATTTGGTGCTAAAAACACACCTCTCAATCTCATCCCACTTCATCTTTGATCAAGAATAGTTAGGAAATTTCTTCTAGTGAAATTGTTGAAGAATCACCTTGTTCTTCATCACATTCTGGGTTATAATCAAAGGAAGATACTATTTGATCTTAAAAGTTTGTGCTAAGGGGTTTTTATAGTTGTTATAGTTGAATTTACAAGTTGTTATAATATCTGTTCGAAGGAAGATTCTTGTAAGCAGTGAAGTATTTGCTAATGAATTTGGTATAAACACGTTTCCCTACTTTTATATTATGAATTCTGAATTGATCATGTTTATTATGTGTTTTGAATCTATGAATATGGAGTAGTTAAACATGTTTGTTTGGAGATCATGAGGGTACTAGGGATCTAACTTGGATAAACTAATAAATTTGGAAATTATTAATATGAACTTGATGTTTTTACACTCGGATCTTTTAATTATCATTTGATCATCATACTAATCCGGATATAGGTCGAAAGACTCCGACTATGTATGCTTGATTTCCAAGTTGTTTGTCTTTGATAACTAGATTTTATCCTTGTGAGGATTGGCTAATAAAATGATCATTAAAGGCCGAAAGGATTTTTGATTATAATAAATAAACAATCATTTCAGCAAACTAACTGTTTCTTTAATCGATTATACTTTAATTCTTAAACCCATTATCAATCCAAGTTTATCTATATTTGTTCTCATCCCCTAAGCAAACAACATTTTATATCTTGAAATACCTTGAAATCTTTAGATCGTGACAGTCTATAAGATTTACCCTTTTTCGTAATACAACTGACCTTTTTAGAATAACCAATCCCGAGGAACGACCTGGTCTTACCCTTAACCTATACTATAAACGAGGGTTTATACTTTACCCGTGTGTTAGTTGGAAATCGGATAAAACTAGAACTATAAATTTAAAACTTTTATAATACATCAAAGGAAAAAAACTAGAAGAAACTTAGTACACACAATTTGGTGCACCTTTTCAAGAAGGGGGATATAGAGTAACAGCTCTGAGATTCTATCAAAGGAACAACGTGAATCCTTCGTACAAAAAATGAAGGCAATCTATGGAAGAAACCCTGAGCAAATTTATGAGTGAATCAGCAAAAAGACATGAGGAGAACTCCAATTTGATCAAAGAGATCTGAGCTTTAATGGATGCTGCCATAAGGAACCAAAGAGCATAAATTAAAACTTTGGAGATCCAAATCGGGAAAATAAGCAAGGTCCTACAGGAAAGAAGATTTGGAATTTTACCGAGTTCAACTGAAACTAACCTGAGAGATCATGTCAAGTCGATCTCAACTATTGTTGAAGCTGATTCATACCCGATATGTCATATGGGATCCTCCCAATACTTCGTATCCACTGTACAGAACCGTATACTAATGCACAAAACAAAACAAACAACAATTATGTTTCCAAGTCGTTTGAATGGTTACTACTGTAAAGAAAGGAAGGGATCATATGGACCACAATTCTCGGAAGCTTACTCTAAATCTTCACATATCAATAATTCCATACCTAGAAAGGAGAAAGACCCAAGGAGTTTCACTTTATCTTGCTTTATTAATAATGTTTGCTTTGATAATGCCCTTGCTGACTTAGGAGCTAGCTTTAGTGTTATGCCTCTCTCGAACTACCTTAACTTAAGATTAGGCAAATTAGCTCACATTAAGTTGACAGTTGAACTAGCAGATAGGACTGTGAAATATCCAAAAGGAATTGCTAAAAATGTGCTACTAGGAATTGGTAAATTTGTTTTCCCTGTAGACTTTATAATTCTTGATATGCCCGAGGATATCAAAGTGCCCTTGATCCTCGGAAGACTATTTTTGTCTACCGCCTGTGCTAAGATTGATGTTTTCAAAAGAAAGATTACTTTAAGAGTTGGGGAAGAGAAAATAATTTTCAAAAGTGTTAAACCTGCTAGTAGTTTAATTAAGAGGGTCTACATTGCTAAGCTTAAGAGAAAGAATGGAATTTGATTTAGAAGCTAGGCTAATGGGAGATACTTTGGTATTAAATAGATCATTAGACCCTTTCTTTAAGGATTCCATAGAACTAAACGATCTTAATGTACCATTAGAGCTTAGAAGAGATCAAGTTGATGACCTAATGCCCACCATTGAGGAAGGTGAGGTAATTAAGGAATTTAGAGCTAGAAATGATGTTATAATGGTTAGCAAAGTTTTTGGTTATCCTTGTGATTGCGAGCACGATAAGAAGATCCGTATGGATTGTGCCTACAACTTGAAGTTCTCTTGCATGATAGGTTTTGAATTTTTGCATGCTAATTTTTTCCCTATCTTATACATAAATATAATGTCCAAAAAGTTTCATAACTATATAATGAAGAACAAAATGGAATACAATTGGAATAATGCAGTTGGAGTCTTAATGAACATACCTATCTTTGTTGGAAGTTTTTCTATCTTAATGAATTTCACAGTTTTAGAAGATATGGATGCTTATCGTAATGAAGGAATGGGCGATGTTATTTTTGGCGAACCATTTTTAAGAGAAGTTGGGATTAATGCAAAACGGTTTGAAGGAATGATTACCATTCACAATGGTAATGAAGAAATTACTTACCAAATGGTGCGATCACATCCGAGATTTAAACACCACACTAATGAACAATACAACAAGATCCCATCATTACTGAAGGTAAGTGAAGAGGATAAGATGAATTAAATCTCGCACTCATATCAAAAGCTTAAGGGGTTCTACAAAGGGGTCTTAAACTTAGGACCCGAATATGTCCGAGATGCGGAGATGGAAGAATTGCTCACACGCGGACACATAAGCGTGCATGAGACCAAATGATAAGAAAGGAAGCTGAAGGAAAAGTCTAACTTAAAGACTAGCTAAAACAAAAGTGCTTCCCGGGAGACAACCCTAATTTTTATTTATTTTTATCGAGTCTGTCTTCCCAGACATCAATACGGCGTATCCGCTCCATATCATACGGCGTTGATTATCTGGACGTTATCAGTCCTTTATTTTTATGCACTTTAAAAACATTATTGTCAGTTCTGTCAATACGGCGTATTTATGCACATGATACGGCGTATTCAATAGACTGACCCGTATTTAGTATTTAGTTTAGTTTAAATTAACCATAGGTGTTAAGATAGGAATGCATGTTTTTTCTATAATTTGCACAAGACCTCACTAAAAGTAAAGAAATCGACAATGTTGGTGGAGAATCTATGATCTGGAAATCTGGAAGTGTTGGAGTCTTGAAACTTCAAGATGGTTGTTCAACACAAATCCTTGGTCATAAACTCAACATGGAGAATCTACCAAGCAAAATATCAAGGGAGTTTCTCATTCTAATTCTTTTAAATTCCCGTATTTAATGTTTTATCTATACAACAAGGATGTTGTATAATTCAAGTGGGGGGATCAGAATTAGAATGATACTTGTCCTATTTTTCACACTAAAATGCTTAAATTATGCTTAAATTTAAAAAAAAATTCAAGCATACTTTTGTGAAATTACTTGATACATAACCCGCACACAATAACCCTTGTTAGGTTATTGTCAGGTTTTTAACCTATGTTTCCAAATGATTTACCCAAATTCCATAAAATATGGAGTATGCCGGTGACTGTTGTCTGACTTTAGAACTTGGCTTTGGTATATCTATTCGAGACCTCATATAAGAAGTACTATGGATTTAGAAGGAGTAAACTTGGTTTTTTTTTTTTAAATTGGTAAATTTTTAGGATTACACCCAAAAAGCCTTTACATGCTGTTTTATTAACTAACTACACTGGTCAGTTAACCCCCGCATAAACCCTTTGTTTACTCTCATCTTAAGAGTAAGATACCCCTACAACAACCCCTAGAGCCAATACTTTAGGAATTACACCAACTATCTATTTCGTTACACCTTTACACCTTAGCCTACCCTGTTAGATTATGTCCATTTATCAGTTGCTAGTTGCTTAAAGTGTAAAGTATGTATTTCTTGAGTTTTGTGTCAATTTTCTATCTTTGGTACGGTTGGGAAAAATTTGCACATTGCAAATGGGAATGTATAAAGTAGTCAAAACTCATGTATTTTTACTACCAACGCAATTATTGGAACATCCGAAGAATGAAGAAATGTCGAAGGAATTATCCGGAGTTATTATGATTGTGAAGATGGTGAAATTACATCGAGTTTCGTAGTATAGTGTTGGCAAAAAAATCAAAAAAATTAGAAAAATCGTAACAAAAAAGAGAAGGTAAGTTTGGAGATAATTGTAAGAGCTTAGACCGAAGGAATTATATGGAGGATCGATTATTCGTTGATACGTCTTAAAAATCAACGATGTAGAGTATTGTATAAAGTGGTAGATATCGCCACTTGTCTTGTAAAAGTTTGTAAAGTATGGGATGATTCGGAAGTTGACCGTTACGGGAATGCCAACTTAGGTTGTTATTTTTGATCAATAATCAAGACGTTCTGTATTAGTTTTTTAAATTGTGTCTTTATCATGGATAAGGTCAGGGAAAAAGTAAAATTAGTGTATTCTTGCAACGTACTTATCCTTGGAACTAGTTCCTATTTGTTTCGTAATTTTGTTTGACAACATTTATTCTCTTTCCTAATCATTAACCTTAGGTTTTACGCGAATGAGGATGTGTACGAGCATGTATGCTTATTCTGTCGTTACGTCCACGTATGCATGCCTCAGCTGCCTTGTTGGTTTATTACTATTGGTGAAAGTTAGAAGATCTCTACCCAATATCATTCTTCATCACTAAACCATTGGTTAAAACATCAAATAGGATGTGAGATCGAAACACACATGTCCTATTCCGTCCATTCACGGCCATGTATGTGTGCTTCAAGCTGCCTTGTTGGTGTGGTATTTTGGTGAAAGATTGTTAGAAATGGATAGCCTAAAGCCTCTACAAACAAAACTCAGTTTACCTTTATAATTTGCTTAACTCCTTAGTCTGTAGTGGTTAGAGATGTGTATCATTGCCAAGCTATGATAAATACTCGACATGGGAACCCGAGCAATTAAGGAATTGTTACTTGGTTACCACATTAGGATTATGAGGTATCGTAATAGGGGTGTGAATAACATTTCCATTATCATCTTAAAACTTTTGTTGAAATAATAATCAAGTTATACTTCAATAACATATACTAAAGATATAAACAAACATATCTCACAAACACAATATATCAACACAACACATAGATGCATTGCAAATAATAAATTATAAAGCGATTTAAATTAAAAGGCAAATTTAAATATAAAGCGATAAGGTAAAAGAATGCGCAAACGGAGATGATGATTTCTTAGTGGTTCCGAACGAAGCTACTATTCGCCCTAATCTAATCCTCGAGTACCCAATCGAGAGTTACTTCATAGTAAACAAGCTCTTTTAAGCAGGCGGAGGGAAAAAACCATTACATCGTCGCTTTTACACTTTGGTCGTTTCTAAGCTAAATACCGAGTCCCTTACATTCGAGGTAGAACCAACCTAACGTCGCTTACACTTTATCCTAGTACTAAGCTAAATACTGAGTCCTTCTTCGGGTACAACCAAACCCGTTATGTTTTATGGCCCAACATAACAAACCTTGTGTTTTATGGCATAAACACATAAACCACCTAACATCTAGTTTGTTGTATAATGATTGGTACACTAATGTGTATAATGATGATCCAAGCATAATGTCAATTGGAGTAAAAAGCCTAATCTTAAAAACATCAAGATCACTAAGCTGTGTTGTCTGGATGAAAGATGACAAGTCTCTTGGCTTGTTGTGATGGATCTTCATATATGTAGGTATGTGGTGGAGTGGCAAGATCTCTAAGCTTAGATTGATAATGGGGATCATGTAGATTCATTGCTATGCATACAATTAAAAGTTTAGAAGATTATGATCAAAGGGATATTTAGGGTTTTGATGATATGATTAATTTTATTGTTTTTTACATTATAAAAGCTTGTTTATAATGATCCAAATGCGTGTAATAATGTGGAGAAGGTTCGTGAAATCTGGGTGTGAAAAACTAAGCATGAGCGGTGGGTAATTTATAGAAATACCAGTCTGTAGTTTGTGACTGGTTGTGACGGCTAGAAGCAAGAGTGAGTCTACAGGAATGATGCTCAGTTCCGTATAATGGCCTCGCGCCTAGCCAAAAGTCTGCTTTTCCTCAGGATGAAACACTCACCCGTGGGATCAGTAGCCCTCTGATCAGTCTGTAATTTTATAGAGATCATTGTCCTGTAACTATATCCTTGTTCCAGCACGCAGCTACGACCCTGTTCCCACACTAGCATACCCTCCTCAACCCTGCCTACTGTCGATGTGCATACATTTTTTCTAAATTTTTTGTTCTGCAAGGGATATAATCGTCAACGCCCTCCCCTACTCATCTATCGCAATCGTATGATTTGCTAATTATCGAAAGATCTTAGAAGTTTTGTTTCCAAAAATGGGTTTTTGTTAGAAACGCACGAATAATTAGTTTTGTCTTTATTCCCTAATTATTTTGTTCTATTATCTAATATGGTTAGACATGTTTTGATCTTCCAAGATTGTTTTCTAATATGGAAGATTGCTTCTAGAAAAAAAAGATTCTCCTATTCTACGTTTAAGTTAAGTAATTAAGTTTTTGTCTATTTTCTAATTGTGTTTAATTACTGTTAGATCATTTTTAATGGTTTGTTAAATGGGTTGATCATAATGCAATCTTAACAAACATATTCATACCCGTTTTGTGGAAAGATCGGAGTAGACTCGAGACGTCGAGACGGTAGTTGATGAAATATATGCGGTGATTGAGTTGTGATCACGCGTAACTATTCACATTTTTACGTTATGTATTACAAGGTTACTTTGTTTTTCATTATTTAAAAACCAAGGGACTGTTTAGTTTAAATATCCTAATTTTGCACTAACAATCTCTCTTTTTGATGATGCAAATAAATAAACTTGTAACATAGTAAAAATTTAAAAGTTACTCGTTTACACTTCCTTCTCCCCCTTTTTGTAAACAAAAAAGGGTGTATGCTCTAATCCATTGATCCTTCTCCGTTAACACTCTTCAATTCTCTAAAAGGGCGGTGTCCTTGGCGTTTTAACTTTGCTTCTCCCTAGAGACATGATGTGCTGTGATATCCTAGTGCGTTATACTTCAATCTTCATATTTTTCTAAGAACTTTAGCTTCTACATTGATGCCTCGGAGTCCCCGATTAGTCCTTGCACTCTCATGATTTATTAACATTGCGTTGCTAATGTAATCCATGGATCATATTTCTTACAAAGGACTTAACCTACATTGAGTTGTTGTTTTGTGCAAACTCATTAATTATATATATATTATATATTTATATCATATAATATAGATATATCACTATAATATATATCATGAATGTACATAAGAGAAATATATGATAAATCCGTGTATGCTTCTTATTGACGAATGCCCCCCCTTATTTGAGGCATCAAGGTATTATCAAAAACCTATAAAAAATGTTAGTACAATACTAGATACTCTATTGGACGAGTATGTGCAACTAAATGTATGCAAGATGCACTCTCTAAGTGCTTGTCGGAAGCTCGCCCTTGTTTGGGACACCAATGAATTGAGTTATGGAAGAGTACTATAAAACAAAGTTAGTAGACAAATGCACATATACATTATAACGATGATAGCTATGTATGTGACAAGAAAAATAATATGATAATAGTGTTTTAGTCTAAGGTTTAAAAACACATATAGTATCACATATCATGATTATAAAATAAAGTAGAAAAAGTTAAAAATCAACAAATTTTAATTTTTGGCGCCTGGCCTAGTGAGCCACGGACCTGCCTAAATAGCCTACGAATCTACCATATGGTGGATCCGTTGGTCGCATGTTCCTGCAAAACCAACCAGAACTGCAATTTGCAGCTAAAGCCCAAAGCACGTAGCATGTAAACACTTAAATCATGAATAATAGCAAGTAAAGGTCCAAAAGGTTAACTATTACCCCCCCAAATAAAAAAAAGTCATAAAGGAGGTTAAGCAATCTGATAGCAAAAAATATTATATATAGTAATATTACTATCGGGGAATATGATTTTTCATGTCTTAGGTATGAGTACTCTAAAGTAATGACATTTTAAGAAATGTTGGAAACTAGCCACATGCAATTTCTATTTAAAGAAATAAAAAACCTAGATAAAAAGACCAAGGGACCACATTGCTCGATGGACTAGGACTAATTGTACACCAAATTTATCCAAAACCAATCACACACTTTAATAAACGAGAACAAAATTCGTTTATAGTTTGACACACCATTATTATGAGGAATGCTTTGTCCAAGGATGTTCATATCGGATAAGAAGATACTATCATTTTTGAATGACATTGTTCCTTAATAAATCATTATCTCACCTATAAGATGATGATTGAAGTTCGATTAGGACTTTGTAAAGGGCTTGTATATGAGAGATTCTAATTTCTCAAGGTTTCTTTTGTTAAGCATTCATCTTTGACTTTTCATGTGTGGGGTTATAGGAAACAACATTATGTAGACTTTGGGTCGAAAACTAAATGTTGATGTTAAGGGTATTGTGATGTGGGATACAACATGATTTGAATACGTAGTGTGTTTGAATTATTGATAAGACATATTCTAAGTATGTTCTTAGAATAATAATAATAATAATAATAATAATAGTAAAATAAAAATTATGACATGTAAAAGTAAATTGATGTCAACGATATTTTAATACGTCATGTCAACATATATACTTGAAAGTAGTTATATTATGACAAGAATAAATATAGTGAAAAATGATATCGTATATATGAAGTAAATGAAAATGATTCCATATAATGGAAGGTGAGGAAGGATGAGTGAGAACAAAGAGGGAAGGTGTTGATCTAAGGTTGGAAAAGACGGTTTAGAATAATATATGATTTGCACTAACGATGACATAAGTGCTTAGGTTGCATGTGATTAGTTGTCAATGTTGATGAACAAAGGTATATATGTGAGACGAGGTGGTAGTTCTTTCATAGTGAAAGAAAAATGAAAGACACAACAATGTGGTGACTCAATAACACTTGAAGATTGAATATCTTCTTTATGTTCTTCACTTGCTAGTAAGTAGAAAAAAACCAAAAGACTCAATTGTGATAAAAATGAAAGGATCACTTGTAATAGTTATTGGACAAGTGTGAAATGTTCTTGAGGAGATAATAGCATTGGTATGGAAGTTTGAAAGTGAGGACAAATATTTGGTGGTGAAAATCATAAAGTTGGTGACGTGATCTTGATGTCAAGATTGTATAGGGATACATTTTGAGTATAATGTTTATGAGTATTGAAGGTTGTTGAACTAAACTTTACTATAAGAGTAAGTATAAGTTGTTACGTTTGAGTGTAAGGTTGAAGTGTTTCTTGCGAGGTTTGGGTATGTAAAACTAATCACCACTATTAAGAGTGAAGTCTAGTTATAGGCTTTGTGTATGATCGACATACGGGTCAAAGGTTATTTCACAACCAAGAGTGAAGTATACTTGAAAGGTTTTGGGTTGACGTATTGATGGTTCACAAACTATCTATTACTATAAAGAGTAGATTGTAGTTGTAAGGTTTGAGTTAAGGTTTGAAGGTTCTAATAACGAGGCTAATATTTAAAGATTGATGTGCTCTTATCAAGAAGAGGTATTGATGCTAGATAGTGATGTTAGGGTAGGAGACTAGAACCAATTCGGTTTGTTTCGTGAAACGGGGTTGTATCTTGTTGTTGTTTGAAAAAGAAACGGTTAGGTGTTCTTGTTTGAGGGGGAATTAGTCCTAATAGTGAAGTTAGGAAAAGATCCAGGTTACGATCTTGGTTACCAATTTGGTTTGTGTGAACGAGGTGTGCATGTGTGATTGAAAAAGAAATGAGTCTGTAGGGTAAAGATTCATTTGAATAGGTTTCTAAGGAATAAGAATCACATTTGTGAGTTCTTAAGAATATTTAGTGAAAGACTATATGTGAACGAGTGTGTTTTCCCTTCCACTTAATCCGTGCTCATCCGGACATAACGTGTCAAATAATAAAAATAAATAAAGAAGAAAACATAAGATGACAGAACCGATGAGTTTGACAACGTCAAGAGGGATGATGGTTAGCATACAACGATCTTCAACCGTAAAGTTACATAGCTCTTCTCAAGCATTGCTAATGTTAATAGAACAATCACATGATGAGTGGTAGGAGAGATTATCTGAAAGGTGGTAGCGGAAATGGTGGAGAAAATATATTAGCCATCTATATAGTGGTAGAGGTGTGATTTAGGTTTTCGTGTAATTAGTTAGGTATGAAAAATGAGTGATATAATCGTTTATAGTTAAGGAGCGGATCCCTAAAGATATGAGACGGTTGATATAGTAACAAAGGAGTGAGAACGAGTTACTATGGGGAGTTTTGAGTATTTAACCATTTACGATGAGGGACAGAGAAAGTGTTTTGTGAAGAAAATAATCAAGTAAATAAATAAGATAATGATCAAAGTGATCTAAACTAAAATCCTTAGGGATTAAGACGATTATGCATGTGTACTCGATAAATTTTAGTGACACGAGACAATACCCTAAACTCAAAAGACACTAAGTCACTTAAGTGTATTAATCATAACAATCAAATATATTGATGTACAAGACTATGTGACGTCTATATGTTTATCTAGATAGACGGACCTAATGATATAGTGTGGGTGCACAAGAAAGACACGTAGATCATATAAAAGCTCACATAAAACAATGATTACGTCACATACATATATATCATACAAAACATGTTAGCATTTAGCATTTAATAACACGTATCATAAATATAAACTTGTAGATATTAAACAGGGATTGCTAACCAAAAACAAAACTGTCTAAATAATTATGCATTCAACAATTAGCAATGAAATCATTGGACTATCACATAGAATGAAGTTAATATAATATATTTCACATGCTTTTGAGAACACGTTAACATTTTTTAAATCACATAAAATACATATGCGAGGTGCAGTATTTTAGATTGACTAAGTGAATCTAATTATATTGACTAATAAGCACTCCTAATGAAATACAAAGTTCATTAATATAAACTAACATTAGGAATATTTAGAAAGATCCATTTAATCAAGTTAGAGAATGAATATGAGACTATCACTAGTGGTGCTTCAATTGAGGTCTAAATATCGAATTTTTATGGGTATATCCACGAACCCAACTTCTTCCCGGAAGCAATTCAACGTTAGGTTAAATTGAATTTCCAGTGCAATAGATTCGCCAGTAATCATTCACATTTTAGAATAAAATAGAATTCCCGCATTTGCCTAATGAAGTGTAGCAAAGATGAAATTTGCATTGTCCACTAATACTTGGCCTAATATGACTTAACTAATATGTTTCAATTCTGGTTCTTATAATCCTAATCATGACATGTACAATCCTAGGGTTAAATAAGAGAGCAAGCAAGATGTCGTAAGTTTAAACAAGATTGAGTCTTCTAGGACTTAGGAGTATACTTAAGTGTGACAAGGTGGAATGTGCTACATTAAAGCATTCTAAGAATGCACCTTTGCATATTTTTTTGAATGTAATCTTATTAAGGTTATTTACCTTAATATATTATGAATATTCAATTATAAAAATTATGATGCACTAAAGGTTAGTTACATGTTTGTTAGACCTTAGACGAGTACAAAATTACAAAAAGGAATATATTCAAATTTGATGATCACAGACGGATCTACCTAAATCAAAGATGGATCTCCATATGGAGGATCCGTAGGTCGCAAGTTTCTGAAAACAGACAGAACATGATTTCTTGTTATTTGGGCGATGGTGTTAACTTTTTAGTAATAGGAGAAGCTTATATATGTTATAAGGGTTCTTGGTTTGAACTTTCGGATTCGACCTCCAAGTTTTGAGCGTAACGTGGAAGTTGTCATGAATTTCTCGATGGAATTTCAACAATGTCAACCTACTAGGAGTGCGTTAGCTTTTAGCATATTTTTGACCATTTCTAATAACACGAGCATTTGAACATTTAGAGTAACAAAGCATCGTTAATCTAAAGTGTGGAAATTAAAAATTTGATGATTATTCTTTTCGTCTTATGATCGATTTCGTAATTTTATGTAATAACTAAAAATAGTTAAACATGTAGACTCAGAAAATATCTATGGTCATTTTATTGAAATTTTCGTTATCTAGATAAATTCTAATCTCGACTCCATGTTCATATTTCGAACATTTGTAATTGGATAGAATGGTAAGATTAATTATCGTTTGAATAATATTCTATCTTTGTATTCGAACGTCACCTTACAATCAATTATAGCAAAGAAAAGCAAAATAAATGGTTTATAGAATTAATGTTCTCACATAATTCCAAATCCTAATCTTAGATATTTGAAGTGTATCCGATTTTAAATACTTAGTTAAAAAATATTGTTTATGCTTTATTTTGGTATAGAGGAAAAGGTTTTTATAACAAAAAGTGAATTTCGAGTCTTGATTTGTGCTTTTGAGTAGGCATGAGCCATAAGTTTACATATGGTTGTGCATTTGCTCGTGTTTGGTTTTCAGAAATGACAACTTTACAAAATGCATTGCATAGGAAATTTTCTTGAATATCTCGGACGAAACATCCAAGTCATCAAACCTACTTTGACGTGCATTTTAAACATGTAATTATTAATAGTAGGAACACTCCTATTAGACATGTAGACTCAATATAACATCATTATCACAAGTGTGAGTTATGAACTGATGTATATTCTTTTCGTCTTTAAAAGGGATGACATTATTTTCATATCAACATAGTGTGATTGAGTATGTAGATTCGATATAATATCTTTTGTTATGGTTTTGATATAATCTTGAAGCTAGACAAATAATGAATCTGATTTCATATCCAAACTCAAAAGCTCGACAATTATATTCGAAATAAGATATTAATGATAATTTGAATAATTAATCGATATATATCTGAAATCATTCTTGACCCTCACAAACACTCTTTTTAAAAGAAAACAAAAGATTTTCCTAATGTGTTCTATTAAGCCTAAGACTAGTATTAAGTGTGAGATCATTTAAAATGACGAGTTTACTTGTTTCTTTGGTATTGTCGTATATTTTGCATGTGAGAAAAACTTATTAATTATTGTGCACAATCTGCTTAGATTTTGGCTTTTAAAGAGTACACAAAATTATCTTAGTCATTTTTAAGCAGTATGAATCTTTTTTGAAATTACTACATGTTTATATAATATTTTAAAGCTTTTGACTAAAGTGAATATTTTCATTTCAAGTTAATGTTAATGTGAAAATTTATTCGAATATAAAACTTCAAAATAAAAGTGTTTTCTTACCAAGAAAGTTAATCTTTCAAATTTAGGATTACAAGAAATTCTATGTTCATTTTAATCCAAAGATTTATTAGTTGTGATTGTGAATTAGACTAATGCAAGCACAAACTAAGTTCAAAACACATTTTCCTTTTATTACATACTAATGTGTTATTATGATCTTTTCTCTTGTCTAGACAACCTATGTTTAAACAAGATAATGGGATGACATGATCTAGAGACTTTGTTAAGACTTTGATAAAATGGAAGTGTTGAATATATAGTGGTGACACATTTTATCAGTTAAAGAAGTAGCACGATAATCGTGCAATACAATATTATTCAAAAGATTTGAGAAACTTGCTTAGCTCTCAATCCTAAGTGGGTTAACATAAATTATAAGATTTACAAAATGTAGATATAACATTTGTAAACATAATGATCTATATCTATATGCAATGCAAAAGCAATTTCTTAACTTAGTGCAAGAGATCTTCCATAAGATCAATTGACGCATATACATGAAACATAATAAATAACACACATGACAAGATTATACTAATCAACAAAGAAGCTCAACTACAAATGCAATAATCATATCAAAGATTGATTAACAATATTAAGATGCAAAGTGGAACAAACAATCATTTAGCATAACACACATAAATACTACACTTCGTTTTGTGTATTAAATGTAACAATGTATACATAGCTTAATTTTATTTATAAATAAATTAGTTTTCTCCTCATTAGTAAGTTTGAAAAATACATTTACTTTCCAATGATAAAATACACCAACTTTCAAAAGGAAACCAATTAGAAGTGTACGACTCAAAAAGGAAAGGTTAAATCTAAATTTTTAATCGCTTAAAAAAAATTTAAGTTTTTGGACACTCTATGGCATTTTGCTTATTTGACAAACTTAAAATTTGAATTAGTAATTGAGACATATTCCATTGGAAGACACAAAAAAAATACTTAATTTTGGGTTTTTGAGTCATCAAAAATCCGGACGCATGGTTAATTTTCTTATGAATTTTAGAAGTTTGACAAAAACTGAATACCAGTTCCATGGAGGATCTACATGGGACGGGATCTGTGTTGTGGATCCGTAGGTCGCAGAAGAGGTGACTTCTTGGCAGAAACGCTATTGTCGCCACTTTTTTAGAACTAATTAATTCAGACTTTGTTTGGGACTCTTTAAAAGACCTTCAAGCTATTGTAACACTTTATATTTAACAACAAAACAGTACTAAACAAAGAACTTTTCACATTATGTGTCGCTTGATAGGAAATTTGTTACATGGACCGTGCTCTATTTTTAAAACCATTTGTTTTGAAAACTAGAGCGACGTGGCTTTGGTACCGATTGTGGAATCGTAGAGGGGGGTGAATACGTTTCCATTATCAACTTAAAACCTTTTTTTAATCAAGTTTATACTACAATAACTATACTAAAGAATATCAAACAAAGCATATCATCACAACACAATATATAACATAAACATAGATGCAATGCGAATATAAATATAAAGTGATAAAGGCAAATATAAATGTAAAGTGATAAGTAAAAGAAAGCGCAAACCGGACACGATGATTTATGGTGGTTCGGCTACGAAGCTCCTCTTCGCCCTACTCCACTCCTCGAGTACCCAACTCGAGAGTTACTTCACTAAATCAACAAGCTCCTTTTAGGCGGAGAAAACCATACAACGTCGCTTACACTTTATCCGGTACTAAGATAAATACCGAGTCCTACTTTGAGGTAGAACCAACCTAACATCGCTTACACTTTATCCGGTACTAAGCTAAATACCGAGTCCTTATTCGGGTGCAACCAAACCCGTTATGTTTTATGGCCCAATATAATAAACCTTGTGTTTTATGGCCAAAACACATAAACCACGTAACATCTAGTTTGTTGTATAATGATTGATACACAAATGTGTATAATGATGATCCAAGACATAATTGTTAATTGGATGTAAAAGCGTAATCTAAAACATCAAGATTACTAAGCATGATGTTGTTGACGAAGATGACAAGTCTCTTGGCTTGTTGTGATAGATATTCATATATGTAGGTATGTGGTGGATGATGATGGCAAGATCTCTAAGCTTGCTTGAATGGAGGATCATGTAGAACCATGCTTGAAACAAATGAAAGTTAGAAGCATTATGATCAAGGGTTATTAGGGTTTTGATTAATTGTGTTTTTACATTATAAAAACTTGTTTATAATGATCCTAAATGTGTGTAATAATGTGGAAGAAAGGTTATTAAAAGCTTGGGTGAAAAACTAAGCAAATGGGTGGTATTTATAGAAAACCCAAAACTTAGCCGTCAAGGTGCCACAGATCTAGGTATGGTGGATTCGTCTACCTTTTAGGTGGATCCGTGGGTCGCACGGTCCAATTTCAAAATTGTTAGAAATCTTTTTAAATATTTTTAAATCTTTTGCTTAGATCCATAATGTACTTATAAAATCTGATTAGATTTTGTTCTAGAAGGAAAATCAAGCTTAACATTAAAATGGTAAAATTTGCTAGATATGAAAAGATCTTGTAAGATTTGTTTCCAAAAATGGTTAAACAAGAATAATTAATTTTGTCTTTATTCCCTAATTACTTTGTCTTATTATCTAATATAGTTAGACGTGTTTTGATCTTCCAAGATTGTTTCCGAATATGGAAGATTGCTTCTAGAAGAAAGATCTTATTCTAGTTAGTTAAGTAATTAAGTTTTATCCTATTCTCTAATGTGATTAATTACTTGTTAATCAATTTTAATGGTTTGTTAAATGGGTTGATCATAATGCAACTTAACAAACATATTCATACCTTTTGTTGAAGCATGAGTAGACTCGAGACGTCGAGAGGTGTTGATGAATATATGCGTTGATGAATTGTGATAACGCGTAACTTGCATAATTTACGTTATGTATTACAAGTTACTTTTTTGTCATTATTAAAACCAAAGGACTTGTTTAGTTTAAATATCGTAATATTTGCACTAACACGTACCACACCTTTCCAAGGCGACACTTTGAGCAAGACATAATCACCCATACTAAACTCTAAAGGCGTCCTCCTTTTATCGACATAACTCTTCTGACAATCCCGTGCAGCCTTAAGTCTATCCGTAATCTGCGAGATCTTCTTCATGGTCTCCTGCACTAACTCAGACCCTATCAACTGACCTTCTCCAACCTCTGTGCACATAATTGGAGAGCGACACTTTCTACCATACAAAGCCTCAAACGATGCACACCTCACACTAGAGTGGTAACTATTGTTATATGAAAACTCAACCAATGGAAGATGAACATCCCAACTTTCCCCGAAGTCTAGGACGTATTCCCTCATCATGTCTTCCATGGTTTGGATTGTACGCTCACTCTGACCGTCGGTCTGAGGGTGGTAAGTCGTACTCATGTCTAACCGGGTTCCTAATGCCTCTTGCATTGACTGCCAAAACATTAATGTGAAACGGCTGTCACGATCAGATATGATCAAGATTGGCACACCATGTCTCGCTACAATATCATTCTGATACAACCTAGCCAACCTATCCATTTCAAAATCCTCACGCATAGGTAGAAAATAAGCAAACTTAGTCAATCGGTCTACAATGACCCATATTGTGTCATGCCCACTACTAGTCCTAGGCAACTCTGTCACAAAATCCATAGCTATCCTTTCCCATTTCCACTCGGGAATCTTAGGTTGTTGCAGCAAGCCAGATGGCCTTTGATGCTCATCCTTAACCTTCAAACAAGTCAAACACTTGCTCACATACACAACTATGTCCTTTTTCATACCCGGCCACCAATACCTATCTTTAAGGTCATAATACATCTTATCAGCTCTTGGGTGTACAGAGTATTTCGACTTATGGGCTTCGTCCATTATCAGGGTTCTCACATCACCCTTCAAAGGGACCCATATTCGATCCAGGTTATAGAAAATTTGCCACATTAGCAAATGGGAATTTGATAAAGTAGGTCAAAACTTATGTATTTTTTACTACCAACGCAATTATTGGTCACAATCCGAAGAAACAAATAATACCCGAAGAATCGATGTCGGAAAGTTATTGATGATCGTGAAGATGTGCATTACACCGTAGTTTTTTCAGGTAAGTGTAGTGTTAAAAAAATCGAAGAATGAGAAAAATCGCAAACAATAAAAAGAGAAGACAGTTTAGAGATAATTGCAAAGCATAGACCGAAGGAAAACTATAATGAAGGATCGATTATTGAGTTGATAACGTCTTAAAATTTAACGATGTAGAGTATTTATAAAGTGGTAGAATTCTGCCAAGCGTGTCCCCTGTAAAAGTTTGTAATGTATTGAAGATTGGGAAGTTGAGCCGTTACGGAACGCCAACATAGTTGTTGTTTTTTGATCAATGATCAAGAACATTTGGTAAAATAGTTGTGTCTTTGATCATAAAACAATCGAGAAAAAAGTTTTACAACTTATAATCGTTAACCTAGTCTATTTGTTTAATAATTTTTTATTTAACAACAATGTAATTCCCTTTCCTAATCACTATCCATAGGTTTTACTCGAATGAGGATATGTACGAGCATGTATGTCTATTCTGTCATTACGGCCATGTATGCATGTCTTAGCTGCCTTATTGGTTTATTATTATTGGTGAAAATTAGAAGATCCCTACCCTATACTTAATTTTTATTCGAGAACCCTTGGTTAAAACTCTAATGAGGAATGATCAAACACACATTCTAATTCCGTTGTTAAGTCCATGTATTGTGCTTCAACTGCCTGTTGGTTTGGTACTTTGGTTAAAGATTTTAGAATGATCAACCCTAAGCCTTAAGTAAAAATCCATATTTTCCTTTGTAAACTTGTTAACTCCTTAGCTTACTGGTGGAGATGAGTGTATCCTTCCCAAGCCTATATAAATACTCGTCACGACCGAGGCAATTGAGCGAATTATTTTACATTTTACCACATAGATTAGAATGAGTGATTTGAGTGTTATCATCTTCCTATTCGTGAGGTGTTTGGGTTTGTACATGTAATAATCAAATAAATCTTAAATTGGAAAAATCCTTTATGGATGGCTTTTCTAAACTTTTAAAAAGGCTTACTTGAGGATAAGTAGGATACAAGTGGAGGATATTTGACAACATCAAATAACGTCTATTTTATAGCATCAATTATCCCATGTAAATAACCCATTTTGTATAATTATTGCAAAGAATTGGTACGTTAATCATTCATATTTGAATTGCAGTAATTAGGTAGGTACTTGGTAAAGATTTGACTAAAAGGCACGTAGCATACCTGGAGCTTAAACGAAGATATTTGGAAGATTAATGTTCTGACAACCAATACGCTGTATCTATCAAGGAAGATACGGCGTATTTGTGCCTGCCCTCATACCAAAGAACCACAAAAACAAGATCCCAAAATGCCGTATCAGTAAAGGAAATACGCCGTTATTCAAGCTATAATGGGTATAAAATTACTGAAGATAACAATACGTGGTCCCTACTCTAAGAACACCCAATACGCAGTATCCCAGACTTTGGATACACACATATTGAAACCAGTGACCTTTAAACCTTATAAAAAAAACACGGAAAAATGATTTAAGTGTGCTAAATCATATTCTCGGCAACCCGTAAACCACAAAAGATCAATTTTCCAGAGGAGATAAAGAGCAAGAGGAGTTCGAGCAGACACGTTTAATTCCATAGGAGACAACGTGAAAATTTATATACTCTTTTTAATCGTTCAGATTTGTTTGGTATCATTGATTAACCTTCGGTATTTACCTTGGCTAAATCATTACTCTTGTATTAATTATGACATTTGAAGGCTAATACCTTCGGGTATTAGCCATTGTTATGAAGATCTTAATGTTTGGTTTGTTTATCTGATTTCTTAATTTATCATTGAATTGCTTGTTTATGTTTATCCCAAATACACTTGTTTACGTGCTTTTGTATGCGACCTATCATTCAAACTGGATCTAGTGAAATTGACCAAGTAATTAAGATGATGTGATAGCTCTCCATATATTGATATAATCTACAAATAGAACACAATTAATGACCTAACTTTACCCTTTTGATTGTTGACTTAGTTTTGAGGCCATAAGGTGACTTGGTATCTACCGATTACTTCTATATAAAATTGGTTAAGACTTGGTTAGTATACTTCTAGTGTAATGATTTCCATTAGTAGAAGTGGGTAAAGTCCCCTATGAGCTAGGTTTTAACAATACACCATTGCCTATAATCCCTAAGGATGAATTATAATTCAGCAAATAAAGGAATGCTTGATTGATGTGTTAAATTGTGACAGAATTCTACTGATCTAGCTTAGAAAGAAGTAACGCCTTAAGTCTTAAAATGATATGCTGCTTGAGATAAGTAATCATGCACTAATAAAACAAACTAACATTCTGATTGGATTAATAATGGTTAATATAGTTTTCTTATATTTGGCTAGATCGCTCTTTTATCTTCTGTTAATTTGCTTGCGTGTGTTTTATTGTCTTGAATTGGTTTTAGTCATCTCCAAACCCGTGCCAGTCTCTTAGACTGAAAACCCCCCTTATCTATTAGATTTAGGATTAACATAGGTTTAGCATATGTTTAACGTAGATTAGAAAAACCAAAGTATTAATAAATTGAAAGATTTAACTTCGCTCTTAGTGATCGATACTCTACTTAACACGAAACTCCCACCAACCGGGTACACTGCCCGTTAAAGTGTTGTTTTTGGTTAAGTCGGCAAAATATAGATTTAAAACTTGAATCATAATTTAACACCACACAACGACACAATCAACATGTTTAAAATCCTTGAATAAATTTACTTATTCTAAACTATGTCCATTGTCAGTTAACAACATGGGAATATTGTTAATATAAGACAAATGTGAGTGTTTGGTTATATTCTGGAGAATATGTAAAGATGATTTTGCCAACTTCACATGTTATTCAATGAGTTTGAATATTGGATACCCCACTTTGTGTTAATCACTTTATAGATCAGCGTCATTAGGTGCATTACACACATGGTGAAAGTTATCTTTATCCTTAGACTTGAGATGCAAGCAGGTTTTGCATGTATGGATGGTATTTCTTGATTGTAGTCTACCACTATGCTATCAAAAGGTAGTTACAAAGCATAAATGTTTTAAAATTCATGACAGACACTTGTAGTCAAAATAGAATTTGTTCCTCCATGTGTTTGGGAGTTAGATATTTATTAGACCCTTTGTTGGGTTGATCAGATGTTTATGTGGCCACACCCAAAGTATAGTTAAGATGATTCTTTTTATATTTAGTAGTCTTGATCAATACAAATGCAAGAAACAGAATCGTTAAATTATGGAATGACTTTTGATCCATATCCATATTTAACATTGTATCTGAAACAAAAGGATAGGACTAACTTGAACCATTGATGGCTGAGATGTTTACTGAAACCATACTAAGGTATTTCTGGGAGCATTGATAATGTTGCTAGACTATTTGTCAATGTTAGTATGTTATATTCTATGACACTGACATTCGCAAGTGGGAGCTGTTAGTTTATGCTCATGTTCAAATGGGATAATTATACGTGAATGAATGACATGACGCCACGGGGGTCACAACACGTATTACACTTAGATATCGACTCTATATAGTAAAATGTATAGGATAATATAAGCATAATTTATTATACATGTATTTATTACTCGATTAGTATATATAGATAATAATGAAATGGTATATTTATCATATATATTAATATTATAACTATAGAATACTAACGGTCGCTAATTAGTTCTCTACAATAATTAACAATAAGACTTTTGACTAATGTGTAAATTAAAGTAATTATACATAAAATATTAAGAAATTCAAAAAGTCAACCCAAGGGTGTCTCCTTGCGGTTTTCAATCAGCAAAATAATGGGAATAGGAAAACAGTTTATCCTACATTAGTGGGTGAGGTACACATGGGAGCATCTATATTTGTATATAAATAGAGGGTCATTAAGCCTTATTTTACTATCCTTTCTCTTCCTACTCCAATTGTAGTCATGTAAAAACAACCCCTAGGGAAAGGTTTTCGAGTTTTCGACTGCATATTAGTATCTTATGGGCATGGTTCGCGGAACTAGCATTCGGATGGTATTGTTTAACATGTAGTGTGGATACACTAAGTTGCTTACTTTAGCAACTCAAAAGGTTCGGTTTCGCATGGTTAATACACATGCTTATTTCAAAGAAGCTCTCTTTCTTCACTAGCTTGGTTGCTAGCAGTATGTTTTTCCCGTTTTATGTTTTAATGTTAAATATAAGTTTCTATATGTGTTTAAATACTGTTGTGTAGCTTAGAAAGATTAATAGTGAATATTAAGGTTATTAGATAACCATTTCCAACATTTATTGCCACAACTAATTGAACCCATCACCTTCTTCTTATGCTCAAGCTTCATTCACTAACAACCACCTCACTGAATGCTAGAGTCTCTCTTATAGACTTAGGCTGAGCACTTGAGGGCAACTCATTGAGTGGCTGTTTAATCAGTGACCTTGAATTGTTAAAGGTTATCTAACACTTAGGATATTTTGTATTCAAATCCAAGTGAAAGATCATTAGGCACTGAATTGGCCTAAAAATCTCCCCCTATTTGGATATAAATATAGCCTAAGTGTTTTCAGTGCAAGTGAGTAAATACAGCTTCTTCTTACACTGAGTCTAGAAAGTGATTAAGGGATACTGATAACATAAATTACTTCATTAATGGTGGATTACAAGTCCCACCAATCTATTACAAAACATACAATAAGAAACAGAAAGTACTTAGTCTAGTTTGTATCTCACAGATTCAAGCTTTACTTTCTTAGACTGCAACTTCTCTTGATCAAGGTGGTTGGCAATTAGCTTCCTTAACTTCATGCAGAACCTTTTGTTATCAAGGGTAGTGATGTTTGAGGCCATCAATAGGTAGGTTATCAGGGTCTCAACTCTAACTTTATTGATGTCACTCATTCTTTAGAAGTCCTCATCGCCAAAGACATTAATGAAGAACATTCCATATTCAGGTTCTTTAATCACCATATTGTTTACAATTAGGACACGCTCAGGAAGGCTCATATTACACACCAAGGCAGGAATGTGAATTTCAGGCTCTAATTCCATCCTTCGTCTTTTTCTTCCTGAGAGTTGAGATGAACCTTGTTCAGGAGCTGGGAGAGGAAGAGCTGACTGAATTCCAAGTTCTCTTAGGATCTTCTTCAGTCTTTCATATCTCTTCCTAAAGATATCATCAATTCACCAATAATCTTGTTCTTTTTCTTTTCAATGATGGAGCCTAATTCATCTAACTCATTGAATCCAAAGTTAGCAAACTTAAAGGGGTTGTGAACATTAAAGTTTCTTCTATCATTTCCTCTATAGATAGTAATTATAGTAGACTTTGAGTTGAGGTAAATCTTAACATCAGTGATTGGTTCAGGTTTGAGTCTGCTGGATGTGATCCATATATACTGCTTAAGTCTCTTCTTTATGAGCTCTATTTATCTCTTGACCTACTGAGAGTGTTCTCCATTAAGGACTTTTAACTTAGAATCCTGTATCTACTTAAACTCCTAACCACCCTTTACACTTACAAGGACCTTAGGATGAATCCCTAGATTTAAGGCTTCTTCATGTACCATTTTGAATAACTCAAGTTTGCTCATTGCTAATCACTTTGCTTCATTAACAGCCTTCTTAATCTTTTCCTCTTTGTCTAAGTGAGCTTGGATTTCATCATTTCTAAGTTTGGTAACACTTTTCATGGATTTCAAAGGAACTCTAATTGGTTCATTCAAGATCCCCTAGACGAATTTTCTCTTGATGCACACAAGCTTTCTTTTTGGATCATCATTATAATAAGTGTATCTATTTTGCCTTTATCCAGTCCTCTGAGTGACTTAAGAACTTTCAAGGTTGAAGGGTGAAATGATATCAATCACTAAGTGCCAGTAGGCTGAACTTCAGGTGGAGTAATGACAGATGATATTGGAATTACCCTTGATGCTTTTGTAGGCTATTCCTCAGCTTTTTCTTTCTCAGGTTCTTTGCTGTATTCTTTTCTCTACTAGTTAATCGTTCAGTATCCTATCAGCCTTCTTCCCCCTTATATGAGAGGAGGTTCTTCATTACATTGTGAGAAAAATTCTCCCCCCTAATAGTTGTTAGACCCTCAGTGATAGCAAGTGTTGTTTTTGGCATCTGCTTGAGGGAGGAGTCTGTCCTTTAAAGGCACATAAAATTTTAGACATCATAGACTTGATCTTAGAGGTTTCTTGTTTGAGAGATGAAATATCAGACTAAATTACAGTCTGAGTGATGTGTTCGGTCATTGTAGGACTTCAACAAGAAGTTTTACAACTCTCTAGACAAAGTACCTAACCGTTGTAGTGTAGTAAGGTAAGGCTCGGGTTTTGTTATCATTCTCTAGGGGATAGCACTGTGAAGACCGATTTAATGTTCCCACTAAGGTCTAGGTGTTTGAAGGAAGATAATTGTAGTAATTTCTATATTTTAAGAAAGTAGATTAAATCACGGGTTTAAAGGTTGGTTTGTTTTAAACTAATTAACTACTAATCTTAATTCTAATAAACAATTATACAATGAAGTGTATTTACCTAGGATGCACTACTTCTTGCTAGCTATCCAATTCTACCTATTGCTTTGTCACACTTGTGATGCGATGTGTAAGTATTTCTTAATTCATGAACAAATTGCACGAACTCGCCGTCTATGTAATATTTCATTAAGGCAACGCACAAGGTAGTATGAAAACTATTACAAGGCCCTTAAGTGTATATTACATGCATTAAAACACTTAAGAGGGATCAACCATATTTAGGGGTATAAGATAGTATGTAACTGTTACCGATGGTAACTTGATCGGGTTGAGGTACCCTAGCAACCATCGAGTTGTTGTTTTGTTGCCCTTTCTACACACTCATGTTTCCCTAGACGTCTATGCCAATGTAATATTTTATGCCTAGTTTTCTAGAGCCTAACGTGCACATCCATCAACAGGAGTAATAGGATACAAGAATTATAAACTATAATCAATTATACTCATTGAATCTGTCACGCAAACAACAAGACGCAAATCGAACTTAATAACAAGATTCATGCATTCGCAAATAAATACAGAAGATATAGCATGCATCCTCAAACAAAAGAATCAGTAAAGAAAAAAGGAAATTAAAGACATGAAATTAAGATATAAATGATAATCAAACCATTACAAGATGTTTATAGATTGAATTAGACCATCTAAGTTGCTGGAAAAATACCTACCCAAACCCTTGAATCGGACGTAGGGTTATGGGCTTACAAAAAATGAGTTTATGAGTCTGTATATATAGGAAAACCCTAGGTCGGCATTCCATACGCTGTCACCAAAAATCTCGATGCCATAGTGGAATCATTATTCATCAAGTTGTATATTTTCTCGCTACGATCGCGTGGGCTATTGAATCGTCAGAATTCGAGTTCGTATGAAGGAGTTATGATATAAACAATATCGGATACTTCGCGCACAAGTTGAATAGTCTTCATTATCTTGTGACGCTGAATCTTCTATGTTTTCTTTAGGTTGGCTACGTTCTGACGCCATAGAAAGAGTTTTGATGCCGTCGCTTGCAATTCCAGACGGCGTCGCAATGAATCCTGACGCCGTCTCCACCTTCTGTGAGCAATTCTTCAAGCCTTCGTTGTGCCAATTTGCAATCTTGTCCGGTTTCTTCCAAAATTGAGCCCAAGTCACGTGTATTTCCTCCAAATGTCTTCCAAGTGCTAAAAATGCAAAAAGAAACGATTAAGCACATATTTTAAGCATTTTTGCATGATTATAAGGGTTAAATGACCCTGAAAAAGTGTTTAAAATTACACCTCAGGAATGAGTGAGCTCAATATTCGTTAGTCTGGGACCAAGAGACCAGGGTATAGATGTGGAAGACTTGGTCCATTTGGCTAAGTGATCATTTTGAGCATCCACAACAACTTTTAGAGATTCAGTTAGAGACTTAAGACCAGATAAATCAAAAGTCTTCATCAGGGTGAGTAGCTCAGTAAGAGTGGTTGAATTTTTTGTATAAGCTTCAGTGGCTTCAAGAACTTTCTTATTCAAAGCAGGATCCTCTTTGACTACATTATGAATTCATCATGATCTTTTCAATGGATCATCCTCATGCTTGTATATATTAGTCTTGAAGAGATTGAGAATTAGTGTGAAAGTTTCTGAGATAACACATTTTTCTCATATGATACGTATCTTTCCTCATGTTTTTCCTAATATCATTAGTAATCTGACCAAAGATAATTTTGCAAAGTATTGAAGGTTGACTTACCAATTTGCCTTTTCAGGGATTGTCCATGCTAAGTTTGTCATATGGCATATGAGAATTAGAACAAGCGGCGACTCTTAAGTTTGATAGCAGTCAGTCTTTTTAGGGCTTTAAAAAAAGATTTAGTCTAATCCTTGTTTGGTGATGGAGACTGATGCTTCTTCTTCAGTAGGTGTGTTTAGTGGAAAGAATGTGATTAAGATGTCTTCTATTTAGTTCCTGAATGTCTTCATCCATTTCTTCTCCAGCCTCAAACACATCATCATCACTGTCTTCTTTTAGGTCATCATCTCCCAGCAAAGCTTGAAAGTCAGCCATAGATGTGAGCTTTAAAGGTTTAAAATACAGACTCTAACATTTAGAAGAACTCTGCTTTGGTGATAGTTAAGGACTGATACCTCAGGTCTAGCGGACTGTGTATTTAACCACGTAGGTACTCACCATCAGTCCTAAAAAATTAGTAATAGGGGGTTTATGATTCCATAAAAGCGAGTGGTTTAGAATCTCTCTAAAGTCTTTGTCCTCACGTAGCCCATTTGAAAAACGCATGTTTTACTAAGTACCCTTATTAAAAGCCATAGAAGGCATCCCTATTAGGCAGGCTGACCGTTTCCCCCTAATTCCTTTATGATCATTATTTTTTCCTTTAGGAAAAAAGTTGTGATTACAAGTTCCCTCCATCATGAGGAGAATGGAGGATCCCTAAACATCGATTAAAGATATCTCGTCTATATCTAAAGGGATGATCAGTTTTTCCACGAGGACACTGAATTGTGTTTTTATTATAATCATCTTAGGCACACATGTGGTGTTGCTTGTGTCTCAGTTGTAGGTCTTTTTGTACTTAGTCCTTGTCTCTCATCTTAGGAGTTCGTCGTTAGCCTTAGGGCCCTGTGACTTGGGTAATGTTTGAGTCGCAGTTTGAAACTTCTATTTCTTTCTCTTTATAGAGAAAAGAAGTGTAGACACTAAGGTTTCATGATTGTTTACAGCAATCATTGAGGCCGTCAATCTAATAGGTGTGGCTTTAATGGGTCCTTTGAAAATTTAGAGTTACTCGGGATGGCAAGAGAACTCCTAAATTTATCATCCTAACTGTAGTTGGAACCCGATAACACTTCTAGGATACATGAAAAAAATATAAGATAGGAAACGTATTTCTTCCTAGACTTGTTTGTAAGCCTGGTTATAAGATCACTATAAATGATCTATCCTATGTCGACCTTTGTCCTTGTGAGGAGACAGTAAGCTATCAAGATTCTGAATAGAGTTAATTGTTTAGTGGATTGAATTAATTCCCAGCCGGAGAACCTTGAATATAAAGGATCACTATGATCCTCTAAACCACAAGAAAAGTAAGTTTACATACGGGTGTCCAATCAAGTAGAATTTGATCTTAACATTATTGGTCCAATTCAGCCCTTCACAACCTCAAGGGTTTGGATTGAACACATAGTGCCTTCATTTTGTGTAATCAAGACCAGTGATTCAACAAAGGTTTTGAATTCAATGGTCAATGGTTTTTTGCCATTCATCACTGTGAACTTGATTTTATACTCTTTAAGAGTGCAAACCTTAGAGTCATTAGCAGGTGGGTTTGGGTCATAAGCAATAGCAGTACACCAGAACTCCCGAGGAAGTTTATGTATATCACTAAG
Organism: Tanacetum coccineum; assembly: GCA_026074375.1. Taxonomy (NCBI): domain Eukaryota; kingdom Viridiplantae; phylum Streptophyta; class Magnoliopsida; order Asterales; family Asteraceae; genus Tanacetum; species Tanacetum coccineum. The sequence goes on along the minus strand of BQNB010007158.1, from coordinate 66,483 downwards.
GGTGTTCACGTAAAAGCCTCAGCTAAAGGACAATTGATCAAAAATTTACAAATTTCTTTTTTGAGGGCTGTGGGGCTGTTTGGGTGGATAACTGAAATTACCCACACATTATTTGTTATGAAAACTAGGGATTCAACAGTCGAAATGCCACACTTAAAAGGGGCATAGTCCGCATTGCACGTGGTTTGTCGTACATTTTATAGATTTTTTATTAAAAAGGACAATGGCAATATCACGAACCAGATGGTCATAAGTTGAATCTAACTTTGATCACTGACGTGAAATTCCTGATATTTTATCAAGGTGGAAAAACACTAATGATGGAATCTTAGATCTAACACAACCTTTGATAAAAAATTTGTTTGAAAAATGATGTTTTATACCCCATGATAAGTTGGAAGAACACACACACTTTTTGATTGAGAGAAAAATTTTAGCAGATTTGATTTGCTTTTCGTAAATTTGTATGTGTACTTTCATTTGTTGGGGAGTATTAATAATGAAGGGGTGAAAACATTTGAATATTTTTAAACTCTTTATATTTGAAAAACTTAAAAATGGTTTGGTATCCATGTTTATTGCCATCACCCACCATTTTCACTGTCCCTCTTTTCGGCTACAGTTTAGCCGTTTGTGTCATGTACTTTTGCACGCATGACGAATGGATAACGGTTAGGTTAGCAGATGAAAATACGTTATTGGGAAGGGATTCTTTTTGTGGGAGTGCCCGATTAAATGCATGGTGGTATATTTGAGGAGTGTTATAAGGGAGAAGTAGGGGCCCGATACTTTTGGAGATGACAGATAGATAAAGGAAATATTTGTTCATTAATTTACTTGTTCAATCACAATCACTAGGACATTTAAGAACTAAACATATATCATTTATACTTCTTAAATGTGCGTCCTTAGTGTCACGGAGTCAATTTGGATAAGGGATAAGGTATTCAGGGAGAGGATAAGAATGTGCACGCATACCGAACATGTTGATCACGGAGACTGATCAATCAATATTTAGCATGCCTAATTCAACTTCAGTCTTAGTAGATGTAAGGTTCAATCCAAGAGTTTTATGAACAAATATATCAGCTATCTGATTACTTCCGTGGGGATGAAGTGTAATTCAATATCTCCTTTTAGGATGTGGTCCCTGATGAAATGATATCTTATATCAATGAGTTTGGTTCTTGAATGAACGACTGCATTGTTAGATATGGCAATGGCACTTGTGTTGTCACAAAAGATGGGTACCATCTTGTAATGGATGTCATAGTCACTAAGTTGACTTTTCATCCATAAAATGTTTGCATAACACCCAATAGCAGTAACATATTCAGCCTCAGCTGAGGACATAGCCACTAGCTATTGTTTTATAGAACTCCAACAAACTAGTTTGCCTCTAAGTATTTGGCAGGCACCTGAGGTGCTTTTTATGTCCATGTTACAACCAACATAGTTTGAGTCTGAGTATCCTTTAAGATCAAATCCTAAGCACTTTTGATACTACAGACCAAGGGATGGAGTACCTTTCAAGTACCTGAAGATTCTTTTTACAGCTATTAGGTGTGATTCTTTTAGACTGGCATTATATCTTGTGCATTTACATGTTAAGAATTGGATATCAGGCCTGGTTAAAGTTAAGTAAATCAGTGACCTAATCATTCCACTATACAGGATCTTATTGACTGGTTTACTAGCAAGATCAGGCCCTAGATTGTTTGGAAGAACCATTGGTGTCTTCACTGAGGAACTATTAGAAATTTCATATTTCTATAGTTAGTTCCTTGTGTACTGTTCTTGATAAATGGATATTCCTTTGTCATCCTGTTTGATTTGCAGTCCAAGAAAGTAAGTAAGTTCTCCCATCATACTCATTTCAAATTTCATTGTCACCAGTTTCTCAAACTGTTTACAAACTTTATAACTTGTTGAGCCAAATATTATGTCATCCACATACACTTGGACAAGGAGTGTTGTCCTAATCGAATCTTAGAGAGGGAGAGAGAAACAAAGAGAGGAGAAATGAGAGTGGAAGATTACACATACAATGAAATGGTAACCAACACCCTCCTAACATGCTAGGAGGGTGGTATTTATAGTCCAAGGCCACTAGATGGCTCTTAGGCTTTGTGTGGGGCCGGGCTTGGGTATATGTTGGGCTTTGGCCCGAGACATGGATAATATTAGTTTAAAGTCTAAGCACGTTAAACCCGATTAACCTATTACAAACTAAGATTAATAGTAACTAAGATGACTGATAACATTATTGTTTGGCTTTATAAAATTAAGGCTAATAATCTCCCCTAATGTTGAGGTTTTCTTGATTTGTCTTTTGAGCTTTGTCTTCTTCGGTCTTTGGAGTTTTTCTTTTCGTGTTTTTAATAGGCTTGTTCCTTCATGCTTTGTGATCTTGATCTTGAGCCCTTGTATTTTGACTTTGAGTGCTTGAGATCCTTAATCTTGCATCATTTCCTTGGCTTGAATCATCTTGATTTGACTTTCATGATCAGCTTGTGCTTTTAACTGACATGCTCATACTTGTCTTAAAAGCTTCTAATCTCATCTTCTTTATCAAGCTAACAATCTCCCATATCTTGTTTGACTTTGAAGATCTGTCATGACATTTAGGAAATTTGTGATTATCAGAGTTGCGGAAGAGTATTATGACATGTACTTGAGCTTTCATCATGTATTTATCTTTTTTGATCGATGAATATGAGCATGTGATAATGAATCCGACTTAGCTGGAACAAGGCTAAAACACCAACGTTTGTACCTGCATTTGAATGTTAGTAATAAACAACAAATATGGACGAATATGGCTTTGCATTCGTCGAGATTTGGGTGCAATAACCTCTGATTCCGTGAGGACCGACCTATGATTAGGTAGGTTCCATTTGAAAGAACCTCCTTGATAGGGTTTCCAGCTTAAAGCGTAGAATCTTCTAATACACGTGTATTAGATTCACCATGCTTGCATGTTCTCATTATCATAATGTCTCAAAGCAGACAACACGATAAGAGTGAATCAGATAGTTACTATCTCTCTGATTAAGTCGTCAATTCATTTACTATACCAAAATTGATATCCACTTGTCACAAGTTTGATTCATATAGAATCTCACAAGTTACCGACCGCAATGCTATTTGATGTTGACACTAGAAGGATTTCCATCTGTCACTGTTGTAACACCCCCAAAATGGGTCGCAACGGAATATGGGTTTGGGAGCGTTACTTCATAGATCAATAGCACAAGATATATAAGAACAACATTAAAAAGTGTCGTTAAAAACCGATACCTTGGATTTAGCAAAGTGTTTGTTACAAAAGCCCAAAGCTTTACTTTTTCATTGCTAAAGTATAAAAGATTCTAAGTTCGAATAAACAAATGTTTTCCCCAAATATGTAATGCAACCAAATCTTTAATGCAAATACATTCCAAAATACTACCACCAATGGTATCCCTTGCAAACCTCGTGCCATATGACCCCAGAGAAAAACATTCTATTAAAACGTCAGCCAATAATGTGGAGAAATCATAGGTTTTGTGAATTATATAAGTGTAGGACCGCAAGATTCCCACATGATAATATATTAGATGTAAACATCACAAAAATGTAATTACGTTTTCCTAAGCTTATGACACTGAAGCTCGACATATATGAATTGCAATATAAATTGCCTACATTGCCCTTAATGATGGTCTAACCCAGAACATCCCAAATCCGACATGTTATACATTCGTTGGCTCGGTAGTTTCGACACCAGTGATAACTAATCACCTGAATGGGCGTTACCCCCAAATAGATCTATTTATAACATGTCGCGCTCACACCACCAAGTGATTACAGTTCATTAAAGATGGCTCATTGGGTTATCGCTACTTAGGCAACACGATAATCATTTAAATATTGAAATGTACAACTTGCGTTCAAATTGTACACACCAATCATGTATCTCACCCCGAAAACTTATAGAATCATTAAGTAAATATAAAACTTTGTGGCTATGAACCACCCTAGAGTGGAAGAGTTTAAACAATGTAAATCTACAACAAAAATGCGTCACAATTAACACCCGAATGCATACTAATCAATTATAGGCCATATGAGTACTAAGGTACTTTGAATAACAACTATCATATATAAGTCTAATATAGCTACATCACCATCTAATTGAGTTTTGTAAATAATATTTAAATTGCTTTTGATAAATATTATCCGTGTGTTTGTACTTGTATAATCGAATAAGCAATTCAATTGTCTTTGTAAAATAATAATTTTAAAAGTTTAGGACATGTAAAAATTATTATATAAATGTATTATAATATATAGTTTCGCGAAGAAAATTTTATATTAAAACGAACCAACACTATTCACTCAGTGAAATAATTGCACAAGTATGAAAGATAGTGCGTATCTTTCTCGTTTTAACCCGTTTGGGATGTTTCCTTACGTCCATTGTCCTCAGTATTAAGATGGATGAATCAAAATATTACATTTTCATATTTTTAAATCCTCTAGTGAACAGTGATTTTACTGTTCATAACAGTTATAAGCTTATTTTTATAACTTTAATTAACGTAAAACCCGTAAATGTCATATCTTATTCGTTTTAGATCCGATTTTAGTGTTTCTTTCGAGCACGTCTTCATAATTAAAAGTTTTATCAAATTAATGACATTTTCAAAATGTTCATGTCTGAGATGAACAGTAACTTTTATAAAAGTATTTGTTGTCGTAATCGTAAAAAATACATATCTCCTTCGTTATTAATCTAAAAATTATGATCCTTATTGTTTTGGAATCTTAAAATCATATCCTAACTGATAAGAATATATATACATTTTCATTAGATGTGAATAGTAATTTGTTTTTATAAAATTTATTTTATAAACGCGTTTAATTAACGTATACTTAAAATTAGCGTATCTCATTCGTTATAAATCGGTTTTTTAGGTTGTCTACATGCCCATGATCCTTGTGACATGTAGTATTTTATAAAAATATAAAATGTATGTGTTAAAATTCAAATTTAAATAGCCCCTTTTTGAAAATTTTTCTAAATGATTTAAAAGTTATTTTATTAACTTATTAGAGTTTAAGTTTAACCACTTTGTTACAAGTTCTTTACAACCATATGTACCATGTATCTTACATGCTTAGCGTCCTTAGTTCTTCATTTGTCCAAATATTGTCAAAGAATCACAAGATCCATAAGTCTAAATACTTATTTGTCCATAACTTTATATAAGTATACTTGGAAGGTAACATGTTTATATATACTTTTTATATATAAACCACACTTGTACAATACTTATACTTCCATTATAACATGATATTAACATCCATATATCATAAGTAAAAGTTTACCAAACCATAAACAAGTGTAAAAATCCATTTTATAAGTTAATACTTTTCCTAGATGGTGATTAACTACATAGCCGTTATATACACATAAAATCACAAATGTAAAGAGATTAAGGTTTTTAGATAACCTTAATATGATGTATGGTGATAACCAACACGATCTAAACCCTTGTTTAGCAAACAAACCCTAGCTTTCAACACTTGAAAAACCTAATTCCAAGCAAAATCCTAATCTTGAATTTTTCTTGCTTAACTCTTGTAAACCTTAAACCAAACCTTCAAACCTTCTTGGTATATCTTAGATATGTTGTAGGAACACTTGAAAATGTAGTAAATAAATTTGGTATGAATTTCTTAGGGTTTTTATGTTGGGTCGTGGCATAGAGAGCAAAAGGAAGAGAGATATGTAAAGTTTTACCTTAAGAAATGAAGAGTGTGTGTTTACATACACTAGCCAATGCCTTATATACATCAAGGACCTAGTTAAGATCACATCTAGGTTCATGAAAGACATGATGAGGGTTTTTAGAAAGTCTTGGTCAAGACTTGGAAGATATGAGTCCTTGGTTCCCTAAAATGGATGTTATCCCATGAAAACAAGGAAAGTGTTTTGGTGTCCCCCTTGGGACTCATTTTTCAACCAAATAAGGGGGGGGGAATGGAGTACAATGTTTATTTTGGTCTTATACAAAATATCTAATATTTTTTGGAAGCTACAAGTTAGTTACTTTTAACATAAAGGTGTATACTTGAAATTTGAAAGTATGAGGATTATTTCATAGCAAAAAAACAGCTAGGTTAAGAAAATATAGGTGCATTTTTATAAAACTTTAAGGTATTGGATAAAAATGGGTACTTGTTTGAAGAGTAAGAAAAGTTTTGGATGATTTCCGAAATGCTAAACGTACTTTATCGCGAAACGTAAACACTTTGTGTAACCAATAAAAATAAAATGTACAAAGTTAATAATTATCCTCTAAATAATTATCTAACACTTGCTTGATGTCAACATTAAATAGTTTGATTACCGTTTACGTTGAATGATTAATTTTTAGTTTACGCCATTTAATTTAACACTTAAAATTAAAAGCAAACGCGTACATGACTAAAAATAAATAGTAGATTATATAACGTCATACAATGACCCTAAAACACGGGGTTGTTATAGTCACCCTCGTTTAAATGACCTGTCCTCAAGGCTTAATAGCTTACTTGGACGACCGTGCGGTCTTTGTGAAGAGGTGCAGATACTTCTTTCGAAATTGGTCTTCACGTTCCCATGTGAACTCAGGACCTCTCCTAGAGTTCCATCGAACCTTGACAATTGGGACACGGCTTTGCCTCAACCGTTTGACTTCTCGATCCATGGTTTCTACGGTTCCCTTCAACAAAATAAAGCTTGTCATCAATATTAGTCCATGGTAAACGAAACGGCTAATGGTTCGTCGGCATAGCACTTCTTCAAGTTGGATACATGAAACGTATTGTGAACCATGCTCAGCTCTTGCAGAAGTTCAAGCTTGTAAGCAACGGCTCCAACCTTAGCAAACACCTTGGAAGGTCCAACATATCTGGGGTTTAACTTCCCCCGTTTGCCAAAACGTACTATTCCTTTCCAAGGTAATAGACGGATGTTGTAATAACAATTCTATTTGTTATTTTTATTTACGTCTTTCGATGTTTTCGTTACCATGCTTGGTAACTTGTTTGCGTTCCCCTTCTAAATTGCTTTAACTTGAGCGTTCAAGACTAGTGACGTCGGTTTGATATTTATAGTTGTGACCAAGGCTCGGCTTCTAGTGGGCTTATTCGTTCCCTTTGCTTAACGTGTCAGTTATAACCTTTTTCTTTATAGGTGATAACGAATTTATACCTTTGGTGGTGTCGTAATTATTAGGCTCTATGATATTACATATGGTGGGGCGCTTTGAAACTCAAGTGGTCGGACCCACATAATCAGTTTTAGTAGAACGTCAATTACCTGTCCCGTAGATGTGAGAAACCGAATAATAGCAATTACGGTTAAATGAGATTTTGGGCTACTAGAATAGGGCTAATTCAGAAAATCCTAAATTCCATATTATTATCTTGCAATTATTTAAATCTTTGGACATTTTTGAGCCCAATTGAATTATAAACTTTTTTTTTGCTAAGTATAATGTTATATTCTATCTACATAAATACTTTACAAATAATCATTTGAATTTATACGCGTATATTCATTAAACCAAAGAGGCGACACTAGTTATTAGGTGCTTCTAGATTTCCTCGGCTTTCGTCGTCTTATTTTCTCGACTATTATCACTTCTCTCAAAGGTGAGTTCACGACCCCTCTTTTTTAAATGTTTTATACTTTGTTGGGGTGAAAATGCATGGATTATACCGATTATGAACTATTTGGACTATTTCGAACTTGATTGATTAATGTCGGTGATTAATTCACGAGTCCCCCTTTTACCGCTTCCTATTTTGGGGTAATTTTTTTTGTTTTGACTTGACTTTAATTCTAGCATTTGATATTTATGACATTGTGTATTATTTTAATATACGCATGACTTTACTAAATTGAGACTTCGCGTATTATCTTATAATTTGCAAAATTGTTAGACTTCGCATATTATATTTCTAATATGTAAGACTTGGTTAATATTGGACTTCGTGTATTATATTTCTAATACGTATGATTTTTATAGACTTCACGTACTCTATATGAATACGTAAGATGCATATATATTAGTGTTGATTTGTGAGATACCGATCGTGTTTATCCTATGGTTGTAAAAGTCGTACCCCCCCTCGACATTTGTTAGTACCTTCATTGCGTCCCGTTCGTACCCAATCTATACGTACTTTGTGCGCTCCGCGAGTCTCTGGAGTGTAAATATTATGGATAACGCTATTAGAGGTCGGCCAACCTCTCGTTCCACTGTTCAGGAATTGCATAATATTTATAAAGGGGCATTTGTGCATGGCACTATATATATGCATGGGCTTCTGACATTATTATTAACCAAGTGACTTTGACATTTAGACTCTCTATTATCAAACATATCTTTATATCATGGAAGTGTATATGAATTTATATATATTACAAGTCTTGTATGGGCGGGACTTGTAATAGGATAGATTCACATGACATTGCCATGAGGACTTATCTATAAATGGGTTTTTACTTCATTTACATAAAACCCGTGTACTCACCAACTATTTTCATAGTTGAACTGCTTTCTCATGCATTTTAGGTGATCATCAGTAGTTTTTCTTTTGAAGACATTGCATCATGGGGTTTACCGTATCGTCTCTTTTAACCTTGTGTTGTCAAGACAATGCTTTTGGTGAAACTTAAAACTTATGTTTTTAAATGTCAATGTTCGACAAAGACAATTCTTGTATTATTGTACTGTTTCTGTTAAATTAAATTATGGTGTTGTGCTATTACCATATGCTTGTGCCTTGAGCAGTCACACTCCGTGTTTTCGCTTTAGCGGGGTGTTACACATTAGGTCAACGATATGCTCAAGGGTCATTAAAACGATGTCAATAATCATTAATAAACATAAGTCATTCACTCTTACGAACTTTGGTCAATTCACTCTTTATAACTTGCAAGTCTCTTGATAAACCCGATATCACGCGTAAACCTTACGTTTTATACTTACACTACAATAATAACAAAACAAATATACAATGTAACTATATCTCATTAGATTACACCTCTTTAAGTCACATTACACATATTTAAAAATCTACTTACACTCAAACCAATACTTAACAAACATTAACTTAATTTAACATATACATTATAACAAAAACAATACAATTATATAACTTACACACAAATAATAATAAAATAGGAATTTTTTTTTGTATATGGAGCCGTCCACCCCCCTTAGGGACTCACCAAATCCATTTTCACACTACACTCCTTCCTACTTCCCATAAACCCTAATCATTTTCTATCATCCTTTTTCACATACACTCTTTGAATTTTCTTACTTAATATTTCAAATTTTTCAAAAGCTTCACTTTTGGTTTTCAATTTTTTTGTCCAAGTATATCTTGAACAATCGTCCACTATTACTAAAGTATATAAGTTACCTCCGTAACTCCTAATAGCGGATGGACCAAATGAATCCATATGTAAAAGTTCTAAGCATCTATTAGTAGAAATCATGTTTTTAGCCTTATGGCTTGCATCGGCTTGTTTTTCAATTTTGCAAGCATCACAAAAATGTTTATGTACATTTTTAACCAATTCTTTGGATGACAAAGATTGGATTAAACACATATTTGCGTAACCAAGTCTCTATGCCACAATGTAGAGTTATCGTCTAACATAGCAAGACATAATTTGTCTTGGGACTTATTTTCTAATTTCATGACATAGAAACCATTTTTCCTAATTTTCCTATGACTTTACCACCCTTAGTTATTTCACTACCATCTTCCGTAAATAAGACTCTACACTTATTATCACAAATTTGACCGACACTAAGTAAATTAAAAGCTAAGTTATCTACGTGTTCTACGTTTGATATAACAAGAGAGTCATTATTACATCCGTCATATGCTTTGTAAGTAGAGAATAGACTTTTGTTTCCCGTCATATGTTTGGAGCAACCGATATCTTTAATCCATTCGTCCGGCTCCAAACCAGTTCTCAAGCATACCTATTTAAGAAAAAACAAACTCAAGCGCTTGGTCCCTAATATCTCATGGGTAAAAAAATATTAGTGTTTTACATCCCTTGCATTTGTTGCATTTGGTTGGGATATTAAAATGGGGTATAATTTCCCATATGCACAAAACCTTGAGTTTTATTGTTATTCCAATTCATAGGATAATGATTTTGATAAATTGGTCTACTACAATTTCTTCTACGTTAAGATGTGTTGTATCTTGGTTGAGAAGAATTATTTCTTCTAGATGGAGGTGTTTTAGATCTAGACTCGGTTTTGACATATCCTATACCATTCTTAAGAGATGGTTTGAGAGGCAATCTTTTTGAATTTTCAATGCTATTATGTTTTAGTTTCTTTCTAACAATTACAAAATCCGATCATGAAGACATAGGTGGACTAAAAACGTGTTCTGCCACTTTTTGGCTGGTTGACGGATCGACGGATCTAGGCACGGTGGATCCATCTGCCTTTAGGGTAGATCCGTCCCCTGCTAAAATAGCAATCGACCCAACAAAACTTATTTGTTTTGTTCTGCTTGTTGACGCTTTACTCTTATCAAATCCTAAACTTATTTTACAACTGGGTGACTTTTGAACATTATGCATTTCTCTTAGTGAATTAGCACTTTGATCAAATTTGAAGATTTTAACTTGAGTTTCTATAAGTTTAGCGTTTTCTAAACGAAGTTGTTGACAAGACTCACAACCAATGCCAACCTCTTTATTTCTCTCAAGTTTCTTAATTTTTTCATTCAACTCTAAAATTTCTTTTTCAAAAAGCTCTCTTTTAGTTTTCAAAAATGTAGTTATAGTTTGATGATTTTTAAGCTAATTTCACATAAGTTATTATACTCAATTTGCATACTATCGTCATCAAAAGAAGAAGCATTATCACTAAAATGAGAAGAGTCAAGAGTTACCTCATTTGACGATTGAGCCATGAGACAAGTTTCTTCGTTGATTTTGTACTCGGCTTTATTTTCGCTATCCGCTTCAAGAACCCCCAACAAATGCTTTTAGATCCTTGTTTCTTGGAGGCTTTGAACATAGGCCAATGAGATGATTCAGATTACCGCATCTAAAGCATTTCCTATCTCTCTTGTCTTTCTTGTCATCCCTTTGCCGGAATGACTTCTTCTCCTCTCGTGTTTGCCTAACAAATCTACCCTTCCTTCTAAAGAACTTTTTTAAGTTCCTTACGGCCATAGCATATTTTTCGTCATCGCTTTCGGATGTCGAATTTCGATCATCACAACTCTTTCCTTAGTCAAATTAAGGCATGGACTTGACCCCTATCCCCTTTTTGCCTTTGTAAATTTTAGAATCTTTTTCCATGACTACTTCATGTACTTTTAGATTACCGATGAGCTCGTCTAGAACTGGTGATGACACATCTTTCAATTCTTCAATCGCCGTGACCTTTGCTTTCCATTTTGGATGTAGAGCCCTAAAAAAACTTCCTAACATAGTTCTTGCTAGAAAAACTTTCATCAAGTGCTTTGAGACTGATAATAATAGTATTAAATCTAGCAAAACCGCTATCAATAGATTCTTCTTCAAGGGTAGTAAAATTGGTTCATATTGTTTGAACTAGAAGATCAATTTTAAATATCCCTTTTACTGAGGCTATTACCTTGATGTATGATTAACAATGATTTCCAAATATATTTGGCCGTTTTACACATAAAAATTCTTTCATATTCCTTTTTAGGTAAAGCATTATAAAGAACTATTTTAGCCTCATTATTATTAGCAAGTTTTCTTTTTAGATCATCAGTTTGTTCTTCAAAAGAAACTAATTCTAAAACTTTAGTAACTTCGTTTTTGGCAACAGGTGGAAAATCACCATTCATGATAATATGCCAAAGATATAAATCTTTTTCTTTCATATAAGTTTCAAATCTATTTTTCCAATCTATAAAACAATCGCTTTCGAAAAGTGGTGGTCTTTACATAGATTTCCCTTCTAGATATTAATTGGAATCCATAGATCAATTCAAGCTTTAATTTATAATATACGTTAAAGATCTTGGGTAACCTTCGCTTCTGATACCAATTGTGGAAACTAGAGGGGGGGGGGTTGAATAGTTTTTACCGTTTTAATATATATATATATATATATATATATATATATATATATATATATATATATATATATATATGATAGCGATGCAATATAAATAAATAAATACGGAATGCAAATAAGTAAAGATAAGAAAGATCAAACCAAAGACACGATGATTTATAGTGGTTTGGCTACGAAACTACTCTTCGCCCTACTCCACTCCCCGAGTACCCAACTCGATAGTTTTCTTCACTATGTCAACAAGCTCCCTTTAGACGGAGAAAACCGTACACGCCGCTTACACTTTTTCCCGTACTAAGCTAAATACCGAGTTCTACTTTGAGATAAAACCAATCTAACACACTACGTATTTTAAGGCATAAAATACTAACCTATCATACACATATGATAACACAAGACAAATAGATGAAGGTCGATAAATATCACAAATGTGATGACTTAACTAAACTAATAACCTTGAAGCTTGAAGTCTTCTTTGTGTTCTTCACTAAAGAGTGGAATGATTAGATTACTTGTAATGGATTATATAACAAGTATAATGATCAAAGAATGTATAAATGAAAATAAATATGCAAGAGAAAAGTTAGAAAAGGGTTAAGCAAATGAAAACATTTGGTTCCTATTTATAGGCAAATTTGAAATTCAAATTCTGCCCTGATATGCCAGCTGCACGGATCCACCGTACCCTGGATCCGTCTTTGAGTATGGTGGATCCGTGGGTTGCAGTTAACGGTTATTTTTTTAATGGTTAACCACAAATCTTTACAAAATATTATAATTGTACTTGATAATCAGATTTAATAGATTCTTTTAGAAGAATATATTTCTTAACATGAAAATGGAAAGATTTTGTTGATTTGAAAAGATATGAAAAGATTATTTCTATTTATGGTTAATCCTATTTTATATTATTGATAATATAACTAGTTTATAATTAATCATGTGTTTACTTGAAATCATTTGATTAATAGTGGTTTATGCAAATAATTAGGTTTGTATGTAAGACAAAATATTTTTCTTTGATCATTAACTACGCTTTATAATGTCATATTCATACCTTAAATGATTTGACTCTCACAAGTAAACTTACGACTAAATAACTTGTTTACGTAAATTTTTACGTAGTATGACATTATATTTGTTATTATCAAAACTTAAAGATCATTAAATATAAATATCATTTTTACGCGAATATTTGTATTAACACACTTACACACTAATCCAAACACTTCTATTCTTCAATATATCCACCACCATTGCCACTCCCAACCTCTACAACACCGCCACCTCACTATCGTACCCACATCCTCATCTTCAAAACTAGAGTTGTGAGTTTTAATCTTTATTTAATCAATTATTTCATCCGACTAAACAAATACTCTCTCCGTCCCATATTAAGTGTTCAGTTTGACTTTTTAAGGTCTTTTTTCATCAACTTCGACCGTAAATATTTGTATTTGTGTTATATAATACTTGATGAAAATTATACAAATGAATAATACATTCAAAACTCTATCAATTCATATATTTTGCATCAAGTGTCATATAATATAAAAAAAATAATTAAAGTCAAAGATGAAGAAAAAAGACTTGAAAAAATCAAACTGAACACTTAATATGGGACGGAGGTAGTAATTCTTTTTAAATAAGAATTAATCAAATAAACTTAGAATTCATTAACAAAGACACATCTTTATCATCAAATTATCCGCCCCAACATAAAATATATGGTGTGATTCATGTATCATATAAAAAAAATACCCATGGCATTTCTTGAGTACTATTTTGATGATATATACATATGAAACTGAATAAGCATCTTCCACGTTAACACTAAAAATTTGCACTAAAATAGTGTAAAAATAGCATTTTTATAGCGTATAGTGGCACTAAATAAAAGTTGCTTCAATGTGTAGCACTAAATCTTTGTACTAAACATTTTTAACTATTGTAACAACCGGCAATTTTTGAAATTTTAAATGATTATTTTTGCTCTTTGACTTTTCGGGTCCGACTTGACTTTTTGACTTTTGATCTTTTATTGTCACATAAAAACGATTACCGCGTAGCCTGTAAATTTTTTAAACGCATTTAAATAATAAATAATAATTATTATTATTATCTCTCATTTACAAATTTATTTTTCAAACTTATTTGACTTGAAAACGAGAAGATATATGTTATTGCTAAGTTGATTTATCAAAAACGACCCACTAAATCACGTTTTCACGACTCGGACTCTAAAGCAATTTGATGTAAACCGACATTCCGGACAACTTTTTAGTTTTGTCCGAGACCCGAAAACAAGCAAAAAATGACTGAAATACCCTCGCAAAATTTTAGAAATGAGAACAACGCGTACCGACACAAAAATAATTAAATTATATTTACTTATCATTTTTTTATTAAATAAAAAGTATTTAATAAATTACTTATCATTTTATTTAAAAGCGTTTATTAAAACGCGAGTATTCAAATTAAAGTTTTATCTTACGGACAAAGCTTGCCCGCGATACCCGATGACTACACAAATAAATAATAAACTTTTAAATAAATTTTATAAAACATTTATTAAATATTAATCATGTAAATACTCATTTTCGTAGGAAAAACTATTTGAAAACAATGGCGCAACTTTCGCGTTTTGAATCGTCCGTTAACTAGCTTAAACGAGTCCCGAACCAATATTATACAAAAGTTACGTTTTTCATACTTTTGGGTATATAAACAAAAGTGTTACGGTTTCATTGATTATTATTGACAAACCCTAGCCACCACCCTCCTCCTCCTCTCTAATTCAGGCCATATTCCGGCCACCCAACTCCGGCCAACCCACCAGCCAAACACCACCTCGACACCACCATCACCTCGTCATCCCCACCATAGCCGACACCTCCATCTCCTCCACCACAGTCGAACCACCAAGGGTGCGTTGGTTTGACCGAAGCACCAACAGGGTGCGTTTGGTTTAAGTGAAGCACCATAGGGTGCGTTTGGATTTGGGTTCACCACCATAGGGTGCGTTGAGCTTGACAGAGATGAACCACCAGGGTGCGTCGGGTTGCAGCCACCACACAGTTAGGGGCGTTTGGTTTTGATAGAAACTGCACCAAGGGTGCGTTTGGTTTAAGAGAAATCACATAGGGTGTGTTTGGTTTAACAGAAGCACCGAAAGGGTGCGTTTGGATTAGCAGTTACACCATAAGGGTGCGTTTGGTTTAGCAGGAAAACCATAAGGGTGTGTTTGGGTGAACAGGAAAACCATATGGGTGTGTTTGGGTGAGCAGAAAAACCATAAGGGTGTGTTTGGGTGAGCAGAAAACCGTAAGGGGTGCGTTTGGGTTGATAGAAACACCATGAGGGTGTGTTTGGTTGGCTGCGAAACAGCCTTTAGGGTGCGTTTGGTTTATATAAATCAACTAATCAATATATCGTAAGATTTCATAAATGTAAAACCGGATCTAATGGTGGTAAATGGTTAAATAAATGTGTTAATTATTATTTTTGTTGTTTAACAACCTTAAGTGAGTGTTTGGTTTTACTTACTTTGTCACTTGTTGATTTAGTTTAGATATATATTGAAACAAGGGGGTATTTTGCAATACGGAGTGATTGAAAAGGGAAAAAAATTGGATTTTGTAAAAAAGGGAAACGTCATATAAACGAAAAAGTCATGCCGAATTTTCTATAAATTTCTTTACTTAATAATTTGCACTATAATTTCTATCGTTTTAGAAACCCGATAAAAGAAAGAAGTTATGTAGTTTTAAGATTATTAATTCGTTATTATACAATAACCCGACAATCAAACGAAAACTATACTTTTACAAATGGGACAACTATTTTAGCTACAACCCGTCAAAGAAACAAAATACTAAATTATAAAATATTATTTTATATTTTATAATTCCCGACTAATAGATAGAATAATAACTTTTGTAAAAACTTTAAAAACGTCTTTTATCTAATTCATGACTTTGAAACGTGTGTTTACTTTTCTGCAAGAAATCTTTATTACTTTAATTAGTGATTTTCGAACACGTGTCAAATTATGTTGTTACAATTATTTTCTCACATTTCTTATATAATATCTGCAGGGTATTATATACTTTTATTTTATTTTCATATATAATGCATGTCGCGTATTATATACACCTCGATTATTTATTGATTGTTTGTCTTTGTTATATAATTCACCATATGAATTATATACATGTTCATTTTTTCATATGTAATATATATGCGGAATATACTACATACTTTGCATTGCTTTTTTGATTTATTTTATTTAACCAACCACCAAACTATTACAACTTGAAATCTAAATCTTTCATCAATGTGTCGCGTTGATGTGACTATCCATCAGAAAACCCAAATGCATTATCCTAGGCTAGTGGATCATAGTCGTTAAGATAAACCACAACTTTTTGGTCGAGTTGTTTCGGTTCCCGTTCGTGTTATGCTTAATATGTGCATTTCTGCCAATCGTTCTACATCATCGAGGTGAGTTTATAGCGCCATGTTTTACTGGTTTTACATATATTTTTAGGGTGAGAACATGCTTGTTTACAAATTCATTTATATGATTGACTTAAACGTGTTACATGATCGTTTATAAATTGGTTTACATACTCATTTACATAGCTCGCTATGGGATTCATTACTTGACTTCATTTTTGGTCATAAATACATACTTTACTTTTGAAATTATTACAGATTAGCTTAAGCGGATTGAACTGATAACCACAAGTAAATACCCGGGTGTTCTTGGAGGGGACACCTGCAAGGGGTACATATTCATTTCTGCCCGGGTGTTCTTGGAGGAGACACCTGCGATGGGTACATATGGTTTTCATTACTGCCCGGGTGTTCTTGGAGGGGACACCTACGATGGGTACATAGTACATCAGTTTCATGAACATAGAGTAATCGTAATTACTCATTAGGCAATACATACTTGAAACATTTCGTGATGGTTTTAATTATCATGCATACTTAGAACAATTGTGGTCCTGCTTTCATACGTAGAATTTTGTGACTATTACAAGGGTTGAATTAGGCATACAAACTTTGCAAATCTTTGGTGCAACATTTATACTTAAACAAATCTATGAACTCACCAACTTTATGTTGACACTTTTAAGCATGTTTTTCTTAAGTGAATTAGATGCTTGGCTTACTTGATGTGCATTAGAGTCTAAAATTTCAAGATTTCATACATGAATTTCTACTTACATATAAATGATCAAATCTCATTGTATTGCTTTCAAGCTTTTCATTGTGATGCAATTATAGGACAAATGTTATATCAATTTCAAGAAAATCAACGAGATTACTTTGAAAATGACACATTTAGAGGTCGTTCTCTTGTACCTTGTGCTATGTATTATGAAGTAACGCCCCCGGACATATTTCCGCTGCGACACATTTTTGAGGTGTTACAGATTGGTATCAGAGCACTGGCTATAGAGAACTAGGTTGCATATGTTACCTAGACTATAACCATTTTCACAAACATTGCATCACATCAAACATTTTTAAAGTGCATACACACTACTTGCTTACTTGCTTAGGTTACTTGTTACATTGAGTGCTTACATGACATACATATATATAATATATATGCTTGCTTTCCTTTTGCGTATATCGTACATTTATTTATATAAGAGTTATTTATATAAATATCAAAACATTTCTTAAGACATTGTGAGTTGCACAATGGTCTCATTTACACCTGAAACATTGTGAGTTACACAATGGTCTCATTTTACTTCTCAGACATTGTAAGTTAAACAATGGCCTCTAAGAAATTGTAAATCACCAAACCATAAGTTTATCAATTCATTATTTACATAAATTGGGACACTTCTTATGCAAATAATGAATTATAAATGAGTGGGCTTAATGGTATCCGATATGACATGAGTATGAACTCGAACACGAAAATCACCAAAATCCGTAAAAAGGTCTAGAAACACAATCGTGCCTTACCCCTCAGCAGAATCTTAAGGCCTCACTTGAACTACCTTATCTCATTCTTGAGTTATTACTTTTACCGTTACAAATATTTACGATCATGAACTGTTTGTGGAGCTAACCGACTTGTGCACACTTGAACTAATGGAGTTGATTCATCCT